>PVHY01021128.1:0-24451 GCA_004024945.1 Uropsilus gracilis
GCGATCCCTAGCCCCGGTCGCTTCATAGGCTGAAGCTTACAGGCACGAGCCACCATGCCCGGCTGATACTCTCCTTCTTAATGGTTGAGCTTCATCACCGGACACTCCCACTCACTCCTCCACTCCGACATCATCCAGAGGAGGGCCAGGGTCTTCACTATGTTTTGTTTTCCGCATTCTAAGCACTATGTGCTGCACAGAGCGAGCATGGCACGTAGTAGGCCTTCAAGACACATCTGCTGAATGACTGTGTCTTGGCGCCTGGTGCACAGCAGGCTGCCTGCCCCCTTGCAGGGCGGCTGCCTCTGGGGTGGTCCCAGCCTCCCAGCCTGAGCCGTTCACTTCCTTTTCCAGGAGATCTGGAGATGCATCCCTAGACCCTGCTCTGGGGGAGCGGGGGTGGGGGGGGGGCCTTGCCAGACAGCTCCCCTGAGCCCCACGGAGCCCAGACACTGGCAAGGAAAGCGACGAAGTTTCAAGATTTCATTTGTAATTCCTTGCAGATGAAATGTCAGAAATATTGGGAAGGCAGAGCCATAAATCTGATCCTAATATAGCAGAGAGCTTATTAATGAAGAATAAATCACCGAGGGAAGGCTCCCCGGAGTGCTTCGGCGGGGCCTGCGGGGAGGGCGGCATATTTATGTGCCCACGGACCGGGTCTTTTACTTTCTCAGATATATGGCCAAGGCACATTTGTCAGGGCAGTCGCCTTAACATCAACCAATTATATTTTTTTCTAGTAAAAATTAATCTATTCTATCGAAATCTCCTAAGCATTTATTGGATTAGGACCACATCCAAAAGCGGCAAATTAAACATACACACACGGCATCCACCCCAGTGGGACTGGGGGCTGCCCCCCTCCCTGAGGCTCTCCCACTGAAACACTCAGAGTGAAGGAGTCAAGGGCTCCCCTATCGCACAGGTGGGGAAACCAAGGTCCAGAGAGGGGCCGTGTCTTACGTATATTCCCCCAGATTGCCAAGAACCCCTATTCTCACCCCTCCAAAGATGTCCCCCTCTTAGCCCCCAATGGTCCTGATGTCACCTTTCCTAGCAGAAGAGACTTCCCAGGGGTGTTTAAGGCCATGAAGATGGGGGGCTTTGCTGGGATGGATCTAATGCCATCTAAAGGGTCAGGAAAGGGGGGCAGAAGGAGCAGCAGAAGCCAGGTGATGGCTGTCATGTACCAGGGCGGGTGGCGTCTCCAGACACTGCAGGAAGTAAGACTATAAGTGCTCCACTGGAGCCTCCAAAAGGGGTGAAGCTCCATCGAGCACCCCAAGACCACAGCCAGCAAAGAGACTTCTCAGTCTATGCACTTGTGGTCACTTCCCACAATATATGAGGCTCAGTGACAGGAGATATGCCTGGCAGTGTCTGCAAAGGGACCCCAATCTTGAGGGTCACCCCAGGACATCACTGGTATCAGGTGGCTCCTCCTGTCCAGAGACCATGGGGCCCTCACATCCGGCCAGCCTGTCACTGGAGTCACCCTCTGTGTCGCACTGCAAGAGGGTCATCTGCCATTTTCTGGTTCCTGGTCAGCAGCTTGTCCACAGCCAGCCCCTCCTCTGTCCCCAGCCCCCACCCCAGCTCATCATGCCTTCACCTCTGCCAGCCCCGCCTCTCCAGGGCTTGCCTTGCCCTGGCCGGCATGCACACCACCACACTGTCACAGCCTCTCCTGGCCCCACCACCACCCCCCACCCTCACCACCTTTGGTTCCCTGAGAACAAAGTCACCCCCTCCTAGGGAACTTGGAGGCCTCTGGCAATTCCTCTCTCCCTAGGTTCTCAGGAACTGAGATGGGGTTTGGAGAGCTTCCAGGGGCCACCTGGGAGACCAGAGCCATTGGGAGGGGAGAGAGAAGGTGGAAGCTTGTAGAAAAGAGGACAGTGGCCTGCCTAGCCTGGTTGTGGGCTGGACACCCCCCCTTGTCCCATAAACACTCCCTTGCCAGGGCAGAATCTCTGAGGGTGGACCCTGAACTCTCACTTCATGGAGTGGAAAGGACTCTGAAGTCAGGAGCTTCTGTGAGCAAGTTCTACTGTGAGCAACTTCTCTAACTTCCCCAAGCCTCTGTGTCTCTGCTGCCAAGCGGGGGCCTCTGGCACATGGCAGGAATCAGGGGAATGAACATACACTCACAGCATGCAGAGGCTGTACCCCCTGGGCCCATCATCTTGGAGTCCAAAGGACCTGATCTGAATGCCCGAGGGCCCAAAAGTGCCAGAGAATGCTCATGCCCTCAGCAGGCTCCCCAGGACAGAATGAGGGTTGCCTGATGCTCCCCCCTCCCGCTCCCTCATCCTCTGGGCAGGATGATGCTAAGGTGTGGCTCCTGATTCTCCAGGTGAGCAGAGCCAGAAGTCACCACAGGGCCTTGGGGGTGCTGGGACCTAGGTCACAGGCACTGCTCTGTCCAGGGACCAGCAAGTTCTGGTCTCCCAGGAGAGCTCCCCTGGAAGCTCTCCAAGCCCTGTCTTAGTCCCTGAGGGCCTAGAGAGAGAGGAATTGAGGCTCCCAAGTTACCACATGGCACTTAGCACATGGAAGGTAACTCCCCCCGCTTCCCAGTATCCACCAGTTGAGGAAAGAACCTAAGTCCCAGGTTCAGTAACCCCATAACCCTGTAAGAAACCACCCCTGTCTGTACCTTCTCCCCATCTCCCCATCTCCCTTTCCTGGTTCCCCCAACAAAGCAAACAGGCCTTAGCGACACCTGCCTCTAAATCTTGACAGCGCCCTGCCAGCCTCAGCTGCCGCCACAAGAATTCCAGCCCCCAGGGGCACTGAAGTCACCTCCCAGAGAAATCCCTATGATTTCATCTTCTATTTAATCTTTATTTCGCCTCATACTTTTTAGAACTTCAAATAATTTCTCATTTGTAGTAACTAGGAAGCCATAAATCGCGCCTTTATGTCTGAGGAAAATCAATTGTTATTTGACATTTTACCTTAATATTCCTGACTTCCTTCAACTGTAATAAAGCTTCCATCTGCCTTTTATTTTACAGGCAATTAGTAAGTCACCTTTTAAGAATTTCTCCACATTTTCTATCAAATGAATGCCAGGATCGAAAGGGGAGAGCTGTTTTATGGGATTGAACTCGCTGAGTAGAAGGGGTTTATCTGTAGCCTTCCAGGTACCAACACTCATTAATGGGTTTTATTGATTCAGGGGCTTTTTAACCCTTAGCAATAATACAGGTGTCACCTGCCCGCGGCACTTGGGAGGGGGCAGGGTGGTGGAAGGAGAGGGAGAAGCCCACCGTTTTGAGCTCTGGGCCCAAACTGGAAAAGCAGAGATGAACCCTTTGAAATGTGATCGCTCTGAACCCATCCGCCCGGAGGTAAATCACAGCCCAGATACCCACATTTTTTCCCCAGAGAGAAAGTTTGGGGTTTTTTTCCTCTCAAGTTACCCAGGGGAATGTGACATTGCTGGTCTCCCCTCATGGGATCAAAGGAAAGAGGCCTGTAGTTGGGGTCCCCCGGTTCTAGTTCTGGGGTCTGCTCTGAGCCCCTAGACATTGGACAGGTCCCTGAAGAAACTCTGAGGCTCAGCCTCTCAAGCTGCAAAGTGGGGAGAATTTCTCTCCGCCCCCCCCACAGGCCTAGAGGCTCTGCCCACCAGGTCGCATTTGTGAAAAACACTTGGAAAACTACCTGAGGCCAGAGTGAGATCGGGGTCTGGGCAGGCTTCCTAGATTCCTTCCTTGCTTTTCTAGGACACTGTTCTGCCCCCTTCTTCCACAGGGCTTGTGGGACACTGGCCTCTGTGGGACCTCCAGCAGCCTCCCCCTCAGCCCTGCGCCCCTTCTTTGCAGGCTGCCACCTGACCCCAGAGTCCAGGGACCCTTCTTGGTCCAGACAGAAGGGCTGGAAGCCAGGGCTGTCAGCAGGAGAGCCCAGCCATCCTTTTTCCTACACCCCATCTCCCTTTCCTAGTTCCTTAGACACTAAGCCCGCAGCCATCGCTGCTCTCCAAAGTGAGTTGCTCACCTTGTCTCTAACCTTAAGGTCACCAGGTCAAAGTGCAGTCACAGCAGAATGAAGCAGGAAATGAGCCTTACTTGGGTGAGTCAGGAGGATGGACCCCCGCCCCCACCACCCCTGCCAGCAGGAGGTCCTTGGGGTGGGTAAGAACCTGTCAGTCAGTCTTTGCAAGAAAAGAGCTCGGCACATATTTTGTACCCGGACACACTCTGATTATGATTTCACGCCACCCCACAAACAGCGTGGCCAGGCGGCTGAGGGCTTGCACTTCTGGCTGAAGATTCAGGATCATAAACCGACCTGCCCGAGGTGGTCAAGCATATCAGTGACAGAGCCGCCTGGTGTGATTGGAGGAGCTAAGCCTTGCATGCAGGGGGTCTCCAGGTGACCCCTCAGGGTGACTTCCAAGTCCTCTCACAACTCAGGGCGCTGACCTGCCTGGTCCTCAGTGGCAGGAAGGATAAGAACCTTACCCTGAGGTCCTTCCCACAAAAGCAGCTGGCACCAGCCGGGCTTCCACACAGGACCCAGAGGATGCGGAGACTGAGATTTACGATGGCCATGGCCTTCGTGACTTAATGGTCGGGAGTTGAGCTATTTCATCTCATCGTCTAATTTTGCTTAGAAATGGCTGCAAACCTTCATCCGAAGGCGGCTTTCAGTCATGAGAGGCTGACCTGTGTTCCTCCTAAATCAAATTAATACTCAGGGCAGCAGCCGGGCTCCCTTCCCTCCGCGGTGTCCCCATGCACAGCCAGCCCTTCCCCTCTGCTGGGAAGTCCCGGCAGCAGCAAGACTGGCAGAGGAGGGCAGGGAGGCAGAGCCACCCCATCAGGCTCTGTCTACCCAGGCCAAGAGACACAGTCACAGGCAGCAAACTGGCTTGGCTCCAGCCTCTCTCTGTGCCCTTCCCACTCCGTCAGCCTCACCCCACATCCCTGAACTCCCAGGACCTTCCTGGGATGGGACTGCTGGCTGAGAGGTCCAGGCGAAGTTGTGGTCACTTACTTTTCATGACCCAGTCCTCAAATAAGACTCTCCAGAAGACCTGTGTGGAAGGGAGTGGGACCAGCCCCGGGGTTCCCCTGAGCTGTGTTCCCAGGTACAACATGGCTGCTCTCCCCAGGCCTTCCTGGTGTCCACAGGTGGGTAACAGATGAAGACAGAGAAGAATGTCCAAGTGGAAGCTGACTGGGTGACCCAGTGGCCGGGCCCTGGATACAGGCAGCCGGGGGGCCTCCGTCACGGGATTGGCTGGTGGAGACCAGAAAGAGTGTCTTGCTGGCCCTTTTCAGTGATCGCTCACCCCCTCCTACTCCGGGGCCTTTGGAGACCTGAATCTGAATCTGGGGGCTCACCAGTGCCCTCGCTTACTCCTTCTCCTCTTCTCCCCTGGGTCCATCCCACATCCCTGTAGACCCTCTGCTGAAAAGGTCCTTTCACCACCTAGCTTGATAGCCCCTGAAAAGCTATAGCCACCCTCACACTCTCACAGGGGTGGGGGGGCAGTTTGCAGACTTAGGAGCACCTACTAAGTGCTCAACTATCCTGTGTAACCCCGAGCCTGAAAGGTGAGCACTGTCATTCCCATTTTACAGACGGGGCTCTGAGTGGGTAGTTGGCTTTCCCAAGGTCTTGCTGCTGACAAGTGGTGGAGCAGGGGGAGTCCTCACCCCCCGTGAGCCCTGTGGGCCCTGGGGTCCCTTCCTGCTGTTCTCGTGTTTGCACCCGACCAAGGTATGATGGGCTGTTGTTCTGGATTTGACCAGCAGAGGACGGTGTGGTGCCACAGGTGACTGACGGGGCAACCCTAGAAATCAGCCTTGGCCCCCTCGCCAGAGACCTTTGCCTGGGCCATCAGCTCCCAGAGCCTGGGTTGTTACGATGTTGGGGGGGGGGTGCTGGGGCAAAATTCTAACCCTGCCTGGACATCGTTCTTACATCCAGAAACCCTGGACAGTGGCTGCCTGCACCCTTGAGCATGCCATGTGGGTGACAGAAAATGGAGGTGCCTTTCTTGGTACGTGTGTCCTGGGTTCTGGTTCCAGCTAGTCATGTGAAATATCAGTGGTTTTTTGTTTGTTTGAAACTAGGTCTCGCTATTTTTGCCCGAGGAACCGCAGGCTCTCGTTGCCCGGGGTACCACAGACTCAAGCAATCCCTAGTCTCAGCTTCCCAAGTAGCTGGGATTACAGGCATGTGCCACCACACCCAGCTATTTTTTGGGACTAGGTCTCGCTGTGTTGCCCCAAGCGGGACTCGAACCGTGATCCCTAGCCCCGGCTGCTTCATAGGCTGAAACTTACAGGCACGAGCCACCGTGTCCGACTGAAATCTCAGTGCTGCTGCATTCAGGCAGAGGGGGTGTTCTTGCAGAAAAGCTAAGGGAAACAGCTCCCCCGCCTCCCTCCGGAATGCTGCCAGGTTCCTAGGGCTGAGCATCCTGCAGATGCTAGTAGCCTCTGGTGCAAAACTAAGAAACATCAGCAACAATCGAGATAGGACCAGAAATTGAAAGCAAATAAAACAGCTTCTTCCAGAAATGAGGTGGTCACATTAGCTCTGGCAGCTGAGTGCTGGGGCTGGTGGTCATCACAGGTGTCCCCTCACAGACTCCTCCCATCACAGGTGTTTCCTTGCCAGACTTTGATCCTGGCTTTCTAATCTCCTCCCTAAAGAGAACTTGCCAAGACTGTCCTGAGCCTGAGAGTTCCATGTCCTCCCCCCTGCTGAGCCAACAAACCCAATTTCTGGAAGCAGGGCTTTGTTCAGCCAGGTGGAGCTGAGGGTAAGGTCACCGGCTGGCCTCCTCCAGGGGAAATCAGGGTATGAGGGGAATGCAGTAGCTAGGACCTCCCCTTTCACCAGTCCTCCCTCACCCCCCAGGGAGGAAGGATGCACAGGACTCCAATGTGGGGACAGATGGGAGAGATGAACTAAGAACAGTTGGAAGGACTTTGCTGTGATCGGGGACCCAAAAGCAGAGTTCCAATGCCTTCCTTTGGCAGAGGAAAGATGCAGATGCCCTGGTCACCTCAAGGGCCCTGCCAGATCCCGGGGCAGCCTCTGCATAACTGTGTTCAACTGCAGGGCCACCTGCAACCACCTGGAAATCTTGCTCACCCCAGTAAACAGCCCCAACAGGCAACATGACTATTATCACCTTTCACCTCGACGTTCCACCCCTTGGAGCATGAGGAGTGGGGTCCCAGCCAGAGTGACAAAGGTTTTCAAGCCAGGGAAGCTAGGGCACTCAACAAGAGGTGGGCAGCCCCTCTTTTGGGGTCTCGCCTTGGATTTGCCTTGGTGAAGTGGGGTGCCCTGCCCTCCAGCCTCCCCTTCTGTCTGACTGTGACCAGTGTAGTTAGGATGCTCACAGACTGAACTGCTCTGGTCCAAATATATGTTCCTCCCACCCCCCCTACCCCACCCAAAAAGTGTAAGATCCCAGACTAGGGAGATGTGTACGTGGAATGGGAGCCTCTGGTTAGCAGAGGAGCACCCTGGAGGCAAATCCCAGAGAACTGTGAGCCCACAGTTATGACACAGGCTGCTTGGGGTCTCCAGAAGAGTCTCTGAACCTCTGACTCTGCCTCTGCTCCTGCCCTATTTCCACCCCAAAAACACCCACCCAGCCACCCAGCAGAGGCATGTCCCTACTCTTTCCCTCCTCAAACCTGGTCCTGACCTTAGCGGGACAGACTTTTCTTTCATGCCCACTGGTGGCAGGTACTGTCCCAGAGACATTCCTGGGCCCATGTGGGCATGACTAACACAGATGCAGGCCCTGAGGGCATCTGTCTTCTAGCACACCACGGGGGTCTCACTGGAAGGGGCATCACAGTCCTGTAGTGGGGTTACTTGGCTTTCACAATCTTCCCCTTAAAATGCAAAATCTAAAAGATTGGATCAGATATAAACCTTGTATTGCATTGGAGGGAAGGAGGAAGCGGTTCAGTAACCTACAAGTAGATCTCTTCCCACGACTTCATACAGCTGTGGGGACACAGAAGCAATATAGGTTGATACCCCATCCCTACCCTACCCATCCCTACCCATCCCTATTGTAGGGTTGGAAGTGGTTCCTCATGAGGGTTTGGGGGCGTCGAGATGTAGCGAAGGTGGTAGAAGCTCCCGCCTGGGCGCAAAGAATTACTGCAGTTCTCCTAATAACCACCAGAAGGCGCCCCAGGGTACATAGTCTTTCCTAGTCCTAAAATGTTTCAGCCTTAAAACACTTGAAGCAATTTTTCTTACTCTTCCTCTGTGTGCAGAAGATAGCTTCTCCAGAGACTCTAAAGCAGGACCCTGGAGCAAGACGTGCAGTGCTTTGACGGTGCAAGAATTGGGTCATTAACTGTTTGGGTGCCAAAAGTGGGAGGTAATTTATTGTTGTTGAAAACAGAACCATGTATTTTGCTCTTAAAATGAACCCAACTGAAGACACACATCTGTGTGAGTGTGCATGTATGTGCATGCATATGTGTACATGTGTATGTGCACACATGTGCATGCACATGTGTGTGCGATCAGTGCACCCATGCACATCAGTGTGTGTAAGCATGTGGAGCGAATGGAAATATGTAGTGGGGGAGGGGTGTGTGTATGTGTGTGTGTGTGTGTGATGCCTGGAACTTATGTGGCTGTAGTGCTATGTGTGCTTGCCCAGGTGACAGGGCCCTGGCATTTGGATGCATAGGTGCCTGAGAGAGCATCTCCAAGACTCCCCCTCACTCCCTGCACGGCCACATGGGAGCCTCTGTGCTTGCTTTTGTGAGCCATGAGGCCTGCACATGTGGGTCTCCATCGGGACTACCAGGGCCCAGGCAAGCATGAGCACATGTGCACACATTTCTGTGTCTGGCGTGTCCCTGGTGGCTGGGGGCTCCGACGGGGCCAGCTTGCTCTCTGTTTCCTGGGTATTTTCACTTGTCTGTGACTCAGAGTCCTCCCAGGCTGCTGCTCTCCTTGCTGAACATTGCACCTGCTTTTCTCCTTGGTCAAGCATGCCTTAGGGGAGATTGTTTATTTCTTCAATTAAAAGAAAGAGAACCCTTGGGGGCTCCACATTCAAAATTACCACATTTTAAAAAACCCTGACATTCATGAAACCAGAAAGCTCACCACAGTTTCTCAGTTGTCCTGGGTTCCTCCCTGCCCTGAATTCAGAGGTCTCTTCCGCAATCTGGGGCAGTCCTTTTCTTGAGGTTGGGACAAGCTCCCTCTTTCTGTGACCAAAAACTCCATGCGTCTCTTTGTGTGACTGTGTGTCCATCTTTCTGTTCCCACAAGTCTTTTTCTGTCTCCTGTGATACTCAGGAAATTCTACAAAGCAGAAAACCCAGCAATTCCAGCACCTTCCCCTCTCGCTGTATGATCCTACACAAGGTCCCTAACCTCTCTGAGCATCAGACTTTGGGGTAAAGCATGGTATAGCATGTTGGAAATGCCTTCCTGCACTGCGGCTGGGAAATCCGAGGCCCTTTGTTAATAGGATCTTGTACAATGAGTACAGAAGGGGTCGTCATTGTATCCTCATTACAGGAGGTGGTGGTCAGCATGAGTTCCCGCGACCACAGCTCTTTCCATGACCAGCCTGAAACCAAGGAGGACAACGGGAGCATGGAATGCAGACACGGGCTCACCACCAACGTGCTATCCAGAACATCCCAAACCGCCAAAGGGAATTGATGAGAACTTGTCCTACAGCCCTACACAGTAATTATTGGTGTTCATAACGATGCCCTGAGGCATTATATTCCCCTGAAATGCCTTCAGAATCATCAAAGAAAGATTAAACCATGCCTAGTATAATTGCTCTTTGAAATACCTTCTATTTTATTCTCTAGATACTTGGAAAATTGATAACCTATGGATTTTCAATTAACTTTATGTTACAAAGAATATTCAGTTCCCCCCAAGTATTCCATCCATTTACTGTTCCCTTTCAGGTTTATTATCTGTCTCAGGCTGTATCTCCCAAGAATAATAGAGTCTGGGGGTAGAAAAATCTTAGCTTTATAATGGGAGGCTCTGGCTCCAGCCCTTCCGAGCCTTAGCAAGTCATCTAGTCTCCCAGGCTCAGTCTTCCCATCTATAAAAATAGATGAATGCCAGCCCTGCTCCCTCGAGGTCACTGCCAGGATAGTAGATTATGGGTGTGTTTGTAAATGTCAGATCTGTACAAGTGAGAAAGGCCAGGAGCCTAGCTGGGTGCTGGGTGAGTCTGAGCCAGCAAGATCTGTCTTCAGCAAAGAGCACTGGGTCATGGTTTTCCCAGCAGTAGCCTGTGTGGCCTGAGACCAGTCACTTGGCTTCCCCAGGCCTCAGCGGCCTTATCTGTAAAATGGGGAGCAGGCTGACTTGGAAGATACAAGGGACAGGAAATCGGCTATTTGAGAACCAAGTCATGTCTGGCAGTGTCTTCAGTTCATTATCGATGCTTTCAAATTGAGAAGTTGCCTATAAAAATGTGGAATCATGGCTTGCTTTGAAAAGTGGGACGGTATGGTAAGACTAGCCCATGTTCTTGCAAGGCAAAACTGGTCAGTGCTGAGAAGCTGTCGGGGTCCCTCTATCTGCTCATATTCCGGGGTCCCCCTCCCAGCTGACTCCCCTGGCTTATGTTAACTTACTTGCCCCCATGTAAGTTTATGACCCCTCCACTGAGTGATCTCTCATCCTTTAGGCCTGGGCCCACCAGGGATGCTAGCCTTCATTCTGAGACCTGACCAAGGCCTCCCTCCCCCTCACCCCACCCCCAGCCTGGTGGGGAGGGACACATGTCTTCAACAACTTCCAGTTTGGTGGAGAGCAAAGTACCATTGAGGAGACACCCCCCACACATACCCCACCACCACCACTACCAGCCCTCACAACCAGAGCCAGTAACTCACAGCTGTGGTTACCCACACGCTGATTTCTGTTTTAAAAAATACTGCTGGATAAACAGTGAGGGAAACCGGAGCTGTTCCCACACCACATAAATCCCCAGTTTGCTGTCCTATCTGGTTAGCTGCTTTCCCCCCAAATAATGGCATTTCTGCTTCCAAGCAAGGCCTGGAGAGGCAGGCCCAGGGAAGGGGGTGGCTGGAGTCCCCCAGGTTGGCTCCTGGCCCGGACACCGGTGGCTTCTCTCCTTCTCACTTTCAGCACTTCCTGCCCAGGGGCGCTCACCTTTGTCCTCACTCCACCTGGAGCCCTTCCTCCTCCCTTCTTCTTTGTCTCACCCAGAGAACCCTGTGGGAGACTGCCTGGGGAAGCCCTGGGCTTCTCCTGCACCTGGAGAGCTCCCAGTCAAGGTGAACCTACCTAGGACTACACCACCCCCTGGAACCTGGAATGCCCCTAGAGCTCCTTTCCAGAGCCTTCTGTCAATGTGTAAATATCCTGGTTCAAAATGTAAGGCCAGAGCCTCCTCCATCCTGAAGACAAATTTAACCTTTGATTAAGATTGCCAGATTTGGGGTGGGGAGGGGAGGGAGAGACATCCAGGTAAATTTGCATATCAAATAAACAAATAACCCCTAGCTTAATTGTGTCCCAAATATTGCCTGGAACATTTCTAACTGGGTGCCCTGGGTGTTATCTGGCTGCCCCATCATCAGTTCTGCTAGGACCAAGGGGCAGGGCCCTGGGGTCAGCCTCCCTTGCAGCTATATGTGGCCAAGTAAGTAGGGCCAGCCAGTGACCTACAGCTGCCATCAACCAGGGTTTCCAGAAAGCCCACTGTCCTGGGCAGAGACAGGGAGAGTCTCCTTGTCCTTCCCCCTTCCTGTTATTTGGAATGCCCACATGAGGGCTGAGTGTGAACAGCTGCTGGGTGGGAAGCCAGAGGCAGAGAGAGATTAGTGATGACACTGAGGAATGGGACATTGAGGTTGGGATGGCCTGGAACTGCCACTTCCAAACACTTCCCACTGAGGAGAATAATGACCTCTGTGTGTATCCCATGATTGTTTTGAGTTTTCTCTTAAATATAGCTGCCTCTGCTCCTCACTGGCACCACCCCCGAGCCCCAATCCTGCCAGGCACATCACCCCACACCTTTTCAAATCAGCCTACCACTAATTCCTCCAGGCCCAGCCCCTTTGGAAGGGACCTGCTTGCTGCTCACCGATGGAATGTGTGCACATCATGTGAACAACAAACCCCCGGATTTCAGCCAAGGCCACCAAAGTGACCTCCAGGAGCCAGGTTGGGGATGCAGGCCACTCTGTGTGCTCTGTGCTTTCTGGTCACCTGCCCATGACATTGACCACAGACTAGCAATGGCCAAGACTGAAGGTCTGAAAAATATGCACTCGAGAAAAGACTGTCATCTGAGGAAAGTGTCTGCATAATCGGTGTCTTCTGGGCTTTATTGGACCTCGTGAGCTTATTTGGTGGTTCTGGCAGGGGAGCGCAGCTACTTGTATACCCTCAATCAAAGAATGGTCCCTCTCTATTTGGGAAAGTCTGTTCTCTTTGACCAAGTATGCAGCTTTGGAAGGGATGCACATGGAATGGTGAGGGAGGACGGTCCCCACCTAGCCAGCCAGATCAGCTGAATCAACCCTGGTGACCAATGGGGTGATAGATTTCACAACCAGATCACTCTCACATCCTTCTGGGCTTTATTGGAAAGGCGCCATCATCAGCTCCCCAGGATGAAAGACCTTGGTCCTGCCTTGTAGGCTTCAAGGGAGCACCTGTGACCACCAGGAAGATTGTGTTCTGTGGTTTCCTCATCCCTGTCCTGCCAGTCCCATTATCTGACACTTAAAAAAGCCCTGTGGGCAGTAGAGACTTGTGTCTCAAAACTTTCTAGGAAGCAGAAGTCATTATCACTCTAAATAATCCCAGGCTTGGTGGCAAACTGTCTAGTTCATCATGTTCAAGTTTGTCTCTTCCCTTGAGGTCTCACTCAGGAACAGGTGTCTTGTCTAAGTCACATGTTCCACAGGGAGAGCAATTGCTCACAGCTTTATTTTATCCTCCATCAGGGACAGGGCAATACTTCACTGGATGCTCCGGAGTTCTCCTTCAGGAAAAACCTCCAGGGTTTTTATTATTATCATCACCTAGATATTAAAAACTGCACACCAGGCTAAGCAACAGCTTCCCCAGTTGGTCTTACTCACTTGCCTCAGAAGTCTACTGGGGGAAGAAAGACAAAGTTTATTCCCACTTTATGGATGAGGGAACTGGAGCTCAAATGACAAGGGCGTTCTCCAAGACCTTCAACACTAGCAGTGGAACTGGGATTTGGACCCACTTCTCATTCCCGAGGCCAGGATCTTGAGCCTGTGTTATGTTGCTGTAGAAGAAAGTACTAGTTTTGCAGAGGGCCTAGGATGGACTGGCTTCCCCTCTATGAAACCATAACCTGCCCGGTGGTTCAGCAGAGTTAAGGGAGAAAAGGCATAGTGTTGCTCCATGGGCATTTCACAGACAACTGTTTGTTTATCTTCATGACAGCCTGATCAGGTGGCAACATCTTCTCCACTTGACCAGTGAGCAAACTGAGGACAGAAAGGGGTGTGACTTGCCTGACACCTCAAAGCTGTTGAAAGGCAAGGCCACACCTCACACCCATGTCTTCTGCCTCTGGGCTTCAGCCTTCCTCAGACACCTTGCTCCTCTGGACACAGGTGGGTGTGTGGCTAAGCATGGAAGCAGAGCAGGGTACGCCTCTTGTCTCGCACAATGGGGGAAATTCCGAAAGTTCTCTGGGGTGATTCAGGTGTGGCCCAGCCAGCCCTCCTCCTCAGCATCCCTCAGGGAACCTCCTCCTGACTCACACTTTTCCTCTTCCTCTCCTTGCTGCCCCCAACAAGAGCCAGAAATGGGGTCCCCTCCCTTCCTGAAAACCCTGTTCCCTTTGGCTGTGCTGCCCCGGGATTTTTTTCCACAAACAGCCATTTCCATTCCTGTCTGCCCCTCAGGTCTGTTGGGCCTTGACAGGGAAATGCTGACTTTGGGGAGGTTAAAGGTGCGGTGCCCAGCCTTCATCTAACAAATGGGTTGCCATGAGGGGAGGAACTATTGTTGTTTTTTCCTGGCCTCAGAAGAGGGGCCTGTCAGGAAGATGTAGAGGCCAGCAGGCCCCCCCCAGGCCGCGCCCTGTGGGGCGGCTGACAGACTCCAGCAGCTGCGCAGGCGCCTGGTGCCCTGTTTCTTAACACAGAGCACCCCCACCCCACCACACCCCTACCCTGTGACCCTTCCTGACCTCTCCACCCACCTCACCATGACCCAGGCCCACCCCTTCCAGGGGCAAAGGGCCAGGCAGCCGGGCCTCTCTGGGATGGGGTCCCAGGGCCAGAGGCGAGGCCAGAGCAGGAATCTGGTTACAGCCTGCTGGACCAGGCCCCCGGGAAGATTTTCCTAAGGAAGCTGACAGGCCAGATCTTCCTCCCAGCCTCCTATGGATCCCTTCCAGAGCCCCACAGCCTAGAGCCCCCCAAGGGACCTCACAAAGTGGTTTCTGTAGAATTTCCTCCTGAGAACCATTCTCCCTTCAGAATCACAGAGTTAAAGAACTTGATATGCCAAGAAAGGAGACTTTATCTATTACTCTGAACTTCACATGCACAATTGCCTTAAAAATTCTCATTTAAATTAAAATTCATTTAAAATGTTAGTGGTGCCGGGCATGGTGGCGCATGCCTTTAAGTGCAACCTTAGAGCATGCCTGAGACTAGGAATCACTTAAGTCCGAGGTCTGAGACCCGCCCAGGGCAACATAGCAAGACCTAATCTCAAAAATTAGCTGGGCATGATGACGCACCTATAATCCCAGCTGCCTGGGAAGCTGAGGCTGGGGATCGCTTGAGTCTGTGATACCCCGGGCAACATGAGCCTACGATTCCCCGAGCAGAACAGCGAGACCTAGGCTCAAAAATAAAATAAAATTAAAATAAATAAATAAATAAACAAACAAACAAACAAATAAATAAATAAAATTAAATAAAAGTCAGTGGTGTGGACAATCTGGAACTTTGGAGCCAGGGACCCTCACTTCTCAGCTACGCAGTGTTATACAGGCCACACATCTGAAAGAGGGAAGTAATGCAAAAGGGACCTGCTCCAGAGGGCTTTGTGGGCAATGTAAGAGGTGCCAAAATCAGTGGGTAAAGCTTCACTATAACTATCACCCCAGGTGAGGAAATGGGGGCTGGGGGAGGCCTCCTGGGATGTGCAGCCACAAAGCGGCAAACCCGGTATTTGAACTCAGGCTTGCAGAACCCCAAGTCCACACTCCTTCCTCTATGTCAGACCAGAGAGCAAAATACCCAAGGGCAACTCCTGGTTCTGTCTTTTTTTTTTAGCTGCATCATCTGTCCGAGCCTCAGTCTCCGTATAAATGTAGGATATAACCTTCCTGTGCCTATAGTGAACAGTTGTAAGACTCAGAAAGGAACTGTATTGCCACAGCTGAGTCCAGGACACAGGCGAGAGTTGAGTCTAGTCTACTGGTATGAATCCATACAGCACACTGGCCACCATTCCAGAAGACGGCACCCCTATTTCATGAAGACTGTGTGTGTAGCCCCTAGACTGCTGAGTTAAGATTGACTGGGCACCATGTGACCAGCAGCGGTGCCTATGTCCACATCAGCCCTGTTCTGCTGCTGTGGGCCATGGACACACACAGTAGGAGAGGTCTTCTGGTCCTGTGTGTTTGGAAGGTCATCCTTCAAGAAATGACACCAACCCTTCAGAGAGACCAGTAGGGTATGGGACTGGTTGAAATGGCACTCGACTGGCCCTCCTGTGACAGGCCTGGGCAAGAAAGACCCAAGGGATTGTTTACCAGAGAACTCATTTGGGGGAGTAAGTGTCCCCCTGATTCCTGTCTCCATGTTCCAGAGTCCATGGAACCCTTGGCTTTGGAGGATGGGGCAGGGGAAGCAGGTGGGTGAAAGGTTAGGGCAGCAGGGAGCAGGGAGCAGGGAAGGGAAGCCTGGAGAAACCTCAAGAAACTTCTCTAAGAGCCTTTCCTTTGCCAAGGAGAAAAAATGATTTGAAACCCCTCTAGAAAAGAGTATGGCTTATTTGGCATATAAGTTGGGGGGTTAAAGAGCGGAAGGAAGAATCTGATTGCTTTTTTAAGTTACTGAGAAAGT
This sequence comes from Uropsilus gracilis, assembly GCA_004024945.1. Classification (NCBI taxonomy): domain Eukaryota; kingdom Metazoa; phylum Chordata; class Mammalia; order Eulipotyphla; family Talpidae; genus Uropsilus; species Uropsilus gracilis. Next base: position 16,116 of record PVHY01021128.1, read on the forward strand.
GAGAACGTCACTTTGGGCAGAGAGAGATCATTTTTTTTCTGGAGTGTGTCTTTCTTTATACTACAGATCATAGTGGGCCGCTGAGACTTACAAAAAAAGATTTCTTTTAATCCACCTTCCTTTTTGTAGGCAGCAGTAGAGGGCCTTTAAATCAAATGCAATCAGCAAACTTGTCTCTTACACTTATTCACCACTTCACTCCCTGGAATTTGGCATTTGATGGATTCTGGATCTGACTTAAGGCTTTTTCCAAATCCAAGACTTGGGGAATTTTGTTAACAGTGCAATAAAATAACTTCATAGTGTTACAGGAGGCACATTAAAGAGGTTGTGTGTGTGCACGCTGCTGCTCCCCTTTAAAAAAAAATGCAGACAATGTTTCTTTAAAAGTCTCCATCTGCAAATCCCATTAGATGTGCATATAAGGTTTCTGATGATTAATAGTTGCCTGCTCGGGTTTTGGTTGGAGGGGATCATGTGTGTGGGTTAACCCCTCCCTCTCCTCTCTCACATTTCACTTCAGAAATTTGTCACTCTCTCCCCACCGCAGGATTTAAAAGTGTGTCTCTGCAGCCCTGGTCCAGCCCTCGGCAGGCATTCGCTGTGGGCTTCAGGACCAGATCCTCATCAGCTGCTGCGTCTGGGCTGGGACAGTGAAAATGTTGAATGTCATCGGCGACAAATACACGTGCAGGGGACCCCAATAGGCAGACTTGTTGTCGGGGGGACAGGAAGCCAGGAGTGAAGTCCGACATACGTGTGTGCACACACATATGTGCAGCTGGCCACATGTGTGTGTGCTTTGAGGAGAGACTTTAGTTTTGGTTTTTGTTTTGGTTCCTGGGGTGAATTTTCTATTGAACATTTTTCCTTCCTATTTAATTTTTTTTTTTTGCATTTAAAGATTTGAATATTAAAGGTGTCAGAATCAGACCTTTGAAAAGACTGAGGTGTGCAGCAGACGGCAGATGGATCCTGTGGCCAGCAGCTGCATGCGGAGCCCCCACCCCCCAGCCACTGTCTGGGGTTGCCTTCGAAATCCCCACTCTGAAGGCAGTGGGACATCAGGGGTTCCCCACTACCCGCCAACCCCATTCTCATTCCACCAGAAACCAGACTTCCCGGCAACAGCGACGGCAACATACCCCAACTTCTCAGCCTCCTGCCTGGCGGCCACCCCACACAGCCTGCCCCAGGAGGAGCGTGCCTACACTGAGCAGCACCCCGCCTTCCCACAGCCTCCTGACTGGCACTTCCCTGTCTTGGAGGCCCGGCGCAGGCTCAACCCAGGCCCAGCTGGGGGCTCCAGGGAGATGGGGGCCAGCAGCCCAGGCCTGGTAGACACCACGGGAGGCCCAGGTGAGGACTACGAGGTCCTTGGGAGCACTGCCAATGAGACGGAGAAAAAGTCAACCAGACGGAAAAAGGAGATTGCAGGTAGGTGGCTGAGGAGCAGTTGATCATTCCTTGACTGTGTGATCTTGGGGAGGTTGCTTGCCCTCTCTGAGCCTAACCAATCTGACCATGACTTGAGAATACTATCTAACCCACCCAATGCAAGAGGTTAGATCCGTTACTGTGGGGGATTCTTCTACTCAGGGGGATTCTCTGGTGGTGGTGGCTATGTCTGTGTCCAGCACTCCTGGGTTTCAGGAAGGACATACCAGCAAAAGAATGAAACAGGATCTACAAAGACTTGGAGGACATGTGGATGGAGCCTCTGGGTGCAGATTGGCAAGGGCTAGAGAGAGGCTTTCCTTAATCCAGAGTACCTTGGGTCCTGCTTCTTCCCACCATGTCCTGGCCAGCTCCAAATGGCCTCCGAGCCACAGGGTTCACTTATCGGAATCAGTTAGGACAGAGGCTCAGAGGACTGGGATCCTGGGCAGTCAAGCCGAGCAAGACCCTGTATGTACAGGAGTCTAGAGGCAGAGAAGCTAAGAGTAGCAGAGGCCAGGGGTAAGAAGACAGCGGAAAAATGGGATTTGGGACAGGCTGTCCAGGTTTCACCCTGAAGATCCGGGCCAGGCCCAGGCCAAGGGGGCAGTTCAGCTAGGTGACCCCCAGCAAAGACCATCTTTTGAGTCCTCATGCGAAATCTCAGGTTTTGGGGAGAGTTGGGGAGGCAGACAGCTGAGGGCCAGTACTGGGTTTTAGAATACCGGTAAAAAGCCTTGCTCGGGGCTGGGGCCCCAAGACCAGATGGACATTACCTGTTAATACCCAGCTAAAGTCCATCTCCTCCCTGTGGGGACTTGTTTCCTCACCTCCTCAGCTTCCCCACCGTCCGTTCACCTTTTGTCTGGCTCCCTGTCCCTGTTTTGCTCTGAACGAAGCAGAGCCTATCTATGCCTCCTGCCCCCACGGCCCTCCTGTGTCTTCCGACGGCCACATTGAACTGTCTTCACCTCGGAGGACCTTCCCCTGGGGTCAAGCAAGGGCAGGCAAGAGGGAGCCAACCACCTTCGAGCACTCTTTACACTTTGCTCTAAAGGCACACGCCATGCTGGACAGCTTCCTGCATCTCCTCTTTACCAAGCAATGGAGATGCAGAGATGTGTGTGGTGGTCTCCCCTCCAGCCGCTGAAAAGCCCTGGGAGGCACAGCAAGATTTATCAACTTCAATCCCCCAAAGCTCACATCCTCCGGTAGATTTCAAGGACAATCTTCATTTTGAAGTATTTGGAGGCCAGGCCTGAAGCAGCCCCCAGGCTAATGACCCCAGGTGCTTATAACCCATGACAATAACGAGCAGCCATACCGAGGGTCAGCCCCACCGCTCACATCTGAACTATACTGCAGAGTGCTTGGAGATGAGCCGGGAAGAGGGGCTTTCCGTTTCTCCCCTAGGGACTCTCAGGAGCTGGGCACTGTGCCCACCTAAAGTGCTCTCCTTTCCCTGGCCTGCCCCTGCGGCAGCCCCATCTCTGACACTTCTCCCAAGGTTGCATCGAGGGATCTGGGCACCAAGGGCACTGGGCAGTCCCCACAAAACCAAGGACTTGGGCTTAAGCAAAATCGTTCTATTTCATCAAGACCCGCATGCACAGTATTTCCCTTTGTTGAGTGCCCAGAGTACTGCGTGAGGGGGTGGGCTTGCCTGCCAACAGTCTGGCGGTCCTCAGAGCACGCAGACAGGCCTCTGCTGAATGCCCTGAGCTCTTCATAGGTCAGGCTCTATCAGGGCAGGTGCCCAGAAGCAGCAGAAATAGCAACAGGCACATGAGGCAGGCAGGGTACACAAAGTGAGCTTTCATTCATTCTCTGTGGTTCTAGGCCCACTCAGCTTAGGCTGGGAATCTTTACCACCTGGTTGCCTCTCTCTTTGGAACTTAACCGAAGGGTCTGACACAGGAAAGATCAGCTTCATTCGAGCTTAAAGAAAGGGGAAAGTGATGAGCAAGGCTCACAACCAACTCCAGGCATCTGGAACTCAGTTTACAAGAGATGAACTCACCAAAACCCAGCCCACTGCCTGACCCCACCAATCCTGATTAGATTCACTGATTAGATTCTCTTGCTAGCTGGCATTTCGATATTTTGTTCATCATGAATTTTTTACTTTGATTTTTTAAAATTGTGTATTAAAATATTATTTCTCTTGATTCCTGAGGTTTTGGGAACCTCTCCCATGTTGCAATCACTTCAAGTGTACCAATGCTCAGCCCTGGCCCTGCTGAGCCAGGGGTATAGGAACCAGCATCCATCAGAAATGGGCTTCCCAGACAGGCAGACAGACCCCAGGTCAGCGCTGCAACTATTGGTTATGTGATTTTGGAAAAGTTCTTCATTTCTTGGGGCCTCTGTTTCTCCAGCTGTAAAATGGGACTATAATAATATCACCTTCCATAAAGAGTCACTGTGAAGGTGAAATGCACCAACCCATAAGATGAATACCATATCTGGCATGTGAGTTCAATAAATAGTCACTACTCAAGACTCTAGGCCCTTATTTCCTGAAGCAACCTTTGACCATAGGGTATGACAAATGTTCCTTTAATCATGGAGACAACAGACTTGGGTGTTTCAAAAATACTGTCTCAGAAATTTCAGAGTTTGGGAGACAAGGCATGGGAAATTCTTGCAATTATTTAGGCTCTCAGACTCATCAATCTGCTGGAGGTTTGGGGGTGAGTGCTAACTGGCCAAGATGTCCCATGTTGGCTGGAGGAAGAGACACTGAAAGCTTTTTTCAAAAGGAATTCTCTGTTCCACCCTCATCTTTTGCCATCCTCAACTGCACTCCCACCCTTATTCTTCCCACTGAAAGCTGGAACAGATTCACTCAAGAAAATGATCAGGAACAGGGGGGTCCCTGGCCCTCCACAACCCTGAGACCTTCTGTTGATTCACAATATTGCTTTAGGGGGTGTTATCTCACTCCCAACCACTCCCAGCCTAGGGCCAATGGGTGTAAAAGACCCCTGCTGCGGGGACAGCTGTGAGGCCACTCTTGTTTGCCCCAACTGTTGTTGCTACCACGGTTGTCCTTAATTTATGGGAAGGAGGGATTTCGTGGTGATTCCCTGATGGGGTTCAAGGGAAGGTCGAGCACGATGGGCCTGGCTGGGGTGAATCTGCGGACTGGGCTACGATTGTGTTGGGCTCAGCACTGCTGCCTGGTGCTCCCTCTCACCTCAGCCTGCCTTTCCCACTGGCCTTTGTCCTATCTCCTTCGGCTCCAACAACCAACAAGAGTGCCTCCCTGGGGCTTTTCCTTTCCTACCGATTTCCTCCTTGTGCTTGCCCCCACCCCCCACGGCACCAAGATCTGATATTTCACCTGCCACCTTCCCCAGCTCTCAATTCTGCCTCTGGTTTAAAAACCCTCTGTAAATAGGCCCCCTTTGCCCTTTCTCACCTCATCTCCCTCCACAGGCCACCCTCCCCACCTCCACCTGCACTCTGCACTCTCCCTGCTGCAAGCTCCACCAGCTACTGCCTGGCAAACACACCCTGCTTTTCCCCTCCCCCACCTCAATTTACTCTGGCTTCTCCCTACCCCCCCTTCTGCCCATTAAAATCCTATTTATTTTAACATCCATCTTGAAAGTTGCCCCTCAAAGAAGCTGCCCCTCAAAGAGCTGTAGCTAAGATATTTCAAGTTAGAGTAGACATTTTTTTCCTTATTATGATTTTATTTTTTAATAATAAGCAAATAATTTATTTATATATATATAAATTTCACATCTTTTTAATCCCTGGGATTCACCCCCCACCCTCCCTGACCATTCCCCCTCTGCCCCGCCTTCCACCCCGAGTTGTGTACTTCAATTTGGTTGTTAACTTTTTTTGACTTTTCTTCATAGCTTTTTGTTTACCTTTCCCAACAGAGTAGACATTTTATAAACTCAGTTCATACTTTCATTGAGGAGCTCTCCTAAGATTTCTCACCATGGGAGATAGTGTACTTGACAGTTTCTTCTTCTTTTTTTTTTTTTTTTGCTATTGTTAAGAACACATACCACACAATTTACTATCATCCATTTTTAAGTGTTGTATAGTAGTGTTAATTGTATGCATTCTTTTGTTGTCTAACAGTTTTGAACTTTCCTCTTATAAATCTAAAATTCTAAATTCATTGAGCAATCCCCTCTTTCCCTAGCCTGGCAACCAGCATTCTTTCTGTTCCAACAATTTTGACTACTTTAGATACTCATATGCGTAGAATTTGCCTTCTTTTGATTAACCTATTTCACTTAACATGATGGTCTCAAGATTTACCTGAGTTATAGCATATGACAGGATTCCCCCCTCCCTTTTTTTTTTTAGAGACTAGGTCTTGCTATGTGGGCTGAGGTAATCTTGAATCCGTGGACTCAAGTGATCCCTACATAACCTCAACCTCCCAGGTAGCTGGGATTACAGGCATGCGCCACCACACCTGGCTAGGATTCCCTTCTTTTTAAAGGCTGAATAATATTCCACTGCATTCTGTATACTTTATCCATTCATTTGTTGATGGATACTTGTGCTGCTTCTGCCTCTTGACTATTATGAATAATTCTGCAATGATCATGGTGTACAAATATCATTTTAAGATCCCAATTTGAATTCCTTTCGATATATACCCAGAAGTGGATTGCTAGATCATGTGGTAATTCTTTTTAATTTTTTGAGGAAACTCCATACTGTTTTCCATGTAGCTATACCATTTGATGATCTAATTGACCATGCACAGGGTTTTTAATTCTCCATATCCTCACCAACATTTATTTCCTGGTTTTGTATATATGTGTTTAATTTTGATGGTGGCCATCCTAATGAATGTGAGGTGATAGCTCTTTGTGGCTTTGATTTGCATTTCCTTAGTGATTGGTAATGATGAGCATCTTTTCATGTGTTTGTTGACCATTTGTAAATCTTTGGAGAAAAGTCTTGTCTGGTCTTTTGACCATTTTTAAATTGGATTGTTGGATTTTTGTTGATTTATAGAAGTTCTTTATTACTGGATATAAATCCTTTGTCAGATATATGAATTGCAAATGTTTTCTCCCTTTTCAGATGTTGCCATTTCATCTTTTGATTGTTTCCTTTGCTGCATGGGAGTTTTTAAGGTCAATATAGTCCCGTTTGTCCATTTTTGTTTTTGTTGCTTGTGCTTTCCATATCATTGCCAAGTCCAAAGTCATGAAGCTTCCTCTTCCTTCTCCCCCAACCCCCTGCCGTGCTTTCTCCAAGGAGTTTTATAGTTTTAGGTCTTATGTTTAGGTCTCTGATGCACTTTGTGTTAATTTTTATATGTGGTGTAAAATATTTGCAATTATATTATTTTGCATGTGGAGCCAAAGTTTTCCCAGCACCATTTGTTGAAGACTGTCCTTTTCTCATTGTGTAACCTTGGTAACTGTGTGAAGACCCTTTGACATATACATGAAGGTTTACTTTTGAGCTCTCTGTTTGCATTGGTCTACCAGTCTGTCTTAATGACATTGCGTTACTATTTGGGTTACCGTAGCTTTATAATATGTTTTAAAATCAAGACATATGGGACTTTCAGTTTTATTTTTCTTTTTAAAGGTTGTTTTGGTACTTCAAATTTCTCTGAGATTCCCAATGAATTTTAGGGTTTTTTTTTCTTTCTATTTTTGTAAAAAAGAATACCATTGAGATTTTGGCAGGGATTGTGTTGAATCTGTAGATATCTCACTTTGGGTACTTTGTACATTTTAACAGTAGTTAATTTTTTGACCTGCGATAATGTTCTATAGCAATGTTTTCATTGCTTTCAATAATATTTAAAAATTTTTAGTGTGTAAGTTTTTTGCCTCCTTAGTTAGGAGTTCTTATTTTATTCTTTAAGATGTTATTATACATAGAATCATTTTCTTGATTTCCCTTTCAGATTACTTATTGTTTTTGTTTTGTTTTGTTTTGTTTTGTTTTGAGGCTAGGTTTCCTTATGTTCCCCAGGGAACCACAGACTCTCGTTGCCTGGGGTACCCTGGACTCAAGCAATCCCCAGCCTCAGCCTCCCAGGTAGCTGGGATTACAGGCACATACCACCACACCCAGCTATTTTTTGAGACTGGGTCTCACTATGTTGCCCCAGGTGGGTCTCGAACCCACAGACTCAAGGAATTCCCAGTTCCAGCCTCCCATCCTAGGCTGGGATTAAAGTCACACACCACTGCAGCAGCTACTTATCATTAATGTATGGAAACACTAATTTTTGTGTGTTGATTCTTTATGCTACAACTTTGCTAAATTCATTTAATAGTTCAAAAGAGGTATTTTTTTGGTAGAATCTTAAAATTTTTTCACACACAAGATCATGTCATCTATGAACATGGATCATCTTACTTCTTCCTTTCCAATTTGGATCCTTTTTATTTGTTTTTCTTGCCTGATTGCTCTGACTGGGACCTCCAGTATGGTGTTGAATAAAAGTGAATGTGGACATTCTTGTCTTGTTCGTGATCTTAAGGAAGTTTTCACTTTTTTACTATTGAATATGATATTAACTGTGGTTTTTCATATATGGCCTTTATTATGTTGAGGTAATTTCCTTCTATTCCTTGTTTGTTGAGTGTCCAAGAATTCTTTCTTGACCTTGCTCTCCACACACATGGAGTGTGTCTTGTTTACATTTCCATTTTAGCATCAAACCACAGTTGGCCTTGCCTGGATGCATATGACTGCCTTTCTCCCTAAATCAAAGTGTTTGGAGGGCCAGAATATCTGATTCATCTCTGCAGTCTCCCTAATGCCAACTGAAACACCTGCACACAGGAGGAGATCATGTGTTTTCAGTAGCCTCTATTGCAGCCTGGCATTCATTCATTCATCCGTTTTCTTTTCTTTTCTTTTTCTTTTTCTTTTTTTTTTTTTTTTTG
>PVHY01021129.1:0-24445 GCA_004024945.1 Uropsilus gracilis
TCTATTTCTCCCCTTCAATAATTTCACTCATGTTTGTGGTTTCAAAAATCTCCCTGATCTACATCTAGCTCCATATTGTCCTTCTCTAGAGTACCTCTGTGCCCTGATGTGTCCCCCTTAGGTTCTTCCTCTGTTTGGGTTGCTCCATTTGTGAAAATGCTGTCAGTCCTGCCTGCTCATTTTTCAGGGGCCTCCTTTGCTACAATCTTTCTCATGCTTCAGCTTGACCGCTGCTGACTTGTTGGCTCTTTTTGGGTGCTGTGCATGGCAGTCCCAGATTGCCTCAGTTTCCCTGATTCCAGTAGGACAGGTGGTTATTACTAGTACTGATTATTACCACATATATGGAGACCTCTGGGAAATTTAATTTTCTCCATATAATAATCAATACATCATTATACATGAGTGAATTTCAAAGAATTTAAATATTTATAGGTGAATGATAAAAATATAAAAACAAAAGCTCTTAAAAGGGAAAATAAAGCAGTGAATGACTTTTTAAGTAATTGCACAAAGTACATGCCATATGGCAACAATATTGCTCAATTAAGACATTATGAATAAAAAGATGACAGATTATGAGATTATATTTGCAATATTTATATCCAACAACTCTTTAAACACAAAAGGAACTCTTGCAAATCAACAAGAAAACAACAGATACCGAAACAGAAAAACTGAAATTAGATAAATTAAAAAAAAATAATGATATAATTTTATTTTCATTACACTTGAAGAAAATTAGAAAGCTGGAACATTCCAGATTTGGGTGATGGCATAGAGATACAGAAACTCCTTCTTCAGGTAGAGGGTACATTGATGTAACCATGCTGAAAAAAAGCCACCTGGAATTACCTCATTAAATACAGATATCCACAATAGACTGACTCTTCCTGGATGTACATCTCCCCAAATTCCTTTAAGAATCATTTACAGTGCTGTTTTTTATAGTACTGATTGTGGGAATAGCCAGTTAAAAGCAATTTTGATGATTATCACTGGAATAAAAGATAAAATACATCAGAAGTACATAAGAGATTACAACGAGAATTGCAGAAATAAAGTCATACACAGCAACACAGGTAGATCTCAAAAACACATAAGGGACTTCTGCTTCTGGTACTGTAGACTATAATTCAATCCACTCCACTCATGAAGAACAATTAAAAAAATTAGACAAAGTTATAACTTGTGCTTCAAGACATGTGAGAGTTATCAAGACATGAAAAACCACCAGATCAGGATGGAGGTGAAAACCTCCTCAAGCAAGCAAGCCAAGTATTGCAGATGATGCCTTTCCCTGTGGGGAACAGAGTTGATTCCTAAGAAAACAGGAATGGCTGATAGGTTGAAAAATACTTTGTGCAACCTCCAAGGAACCAGAGAAAGAGAAACTATGTTCAAGAGCCCACCAAGGGAGTAAGGGAAAGGGGCTCACATTAGATAGGGCCCCAAAGGATGGCATGTAAGGGGCGAGGATAATTTTAAGATAATAGTGAAACAGATCCTTGCAAAATCTGGCTCAGCCTTGAATAAGTTGAAACTGGATGAGGATAACACTATGCCTGTACCCAGAAAAGTCAATGTAAATCCTCTCTAGGGAAAGATCTATTATCCTAAGTCAAAAATTATTTCTATAAACAATGCTGCAAATACTCTTGTTCTTCACCAAATATAATAAGGGATATGCAGATCAGAGGTAATGTGAATAAAAGAAATAAATTCAATAGCTACAGAACTACAGGTAATTCAAGTAGGTGAGGTATGTTAAACACAGATCCTAAAATTGAAATAGTTTCAAGGAGACAAAATCCAAGGTTGACCATTTGGCAGGGAACTGAAAACTACCTAACAAAGAAACAAATGGAATCCTCAAAGTGAAAAACTCAATTACTGAAATAGAGAAATCAGTAAATGTATTTAGGAAGTCAGATAAGGCTCAATACAGGAGACAGGTCAGACAAAAATGCTCAGAATAAAGCAGACTCAAAAAGTTGGGAAGCACAGAAGAGAAGTAATAAACACTGTAGACTCACTGAGCAGCTCTACATGTAACTGTGGTCCCAGGAGATGAGAGAAAGAACAGTATCTGAAAGAATGACTGAGAATTCCCCAAAACAGGTTTTAAAAAAAAGAAAAAAGAAGCGGCATCTGGGCTCCTAACAACACTGCTGAAACTCAAAGCAAAAAATACATGGACAAAGCTGCGGGGAGACAAATTGACTTCAAGGTACAAAAATTAGCCAGCAGCTGATTTTTTTTTCTTTTTCTTTCTTTCTTTCTTCTTTTTTTTTGTGTATGCCCCCAGATGATTTTTCAAGTGAAACCATAGAAATAATGGAATACAAAGCAATGATATCTTCAATGTGTCAACTTCTCTACTCAGAAAGTAAAGCAATTATGATAAAATACCAGCAATTTTCAGACAGAAAAACTGTTAGAGTTTATCTTTAGCAGATATACTTTAAAGACTATATTAAGCATATTTATCCTGGCAGAAAGAAAATGATTCCACATAGAAAATCGGATTCCCAAAAAATGAAGATTAATGAAAATGTAAATGCATGGGAAAATATAAATACTGGCTTTACAAAACAATGTCTTATTGAGTTAAAAATACATAGAAGAAATGCAAATAATTAGGCCAGGCATGGTGGCACATGCCTGAAGCAGCAGCCTAGGAATCCACAGCTGGGTCTGGGGATCATGGTTTGAGTCCCGCTCAGTCAACATAGTGAAACCTAGTTCCAAAAAAAATACCTGGGTGTGGTGGCATGTGCCTGTAATTCTAGCTATCAGGGTAGCTAAGGCTGGGGATTGCTTGAGTCCATGGTACCTTGGGCAACATGAGCCTGTGATTCCATGGGAAAAAATAGCAAGACATAGTCTCAAAAAAAAAAAAAAAAGAAATACAAATTATTAAAATATATGACAACAATGGCCCTTAAGTTGGGAGAGGAGTGTTACAAGGGCCCTGCATTTCCCAGGGAGATACTTGAAATATCATTTACATAAGGTTCTTACAGCTGGAGGTTGCTGTATGAGGTAGTCACTAGGATAACCACTAACATATAATAACTTCAAGCTAACAGAAGATGAAAAAGGAAAAAGAGTCAATGGAAAAAAAGGAGTGAAAAGCAATCCAAAATAGATGGGACAAATGAAAAACACTTTTTAAGGTGGTAGATTTCAAATACATTAAAAATCAAATACATTTGAATTATAATTCAATTAAAAGGCACAATTTAAAAATTCACTTACTGCTATTTATGAGAGAGATCATGAAGTCACAGAAAGGTTAAAAGTAAAATAATATTTCATGATACACTAACCATAGAAAGCTAATGCAGACTGAGCATCTTATATGTGTTCAATACTGTGTTAAGAACTTTATATTTGCTGTTTGAGTTAATGAAGTAGAATTAGTCTCATTTTAGAAATGAAAAAATTCAGGTTCTAGATCAGCTAAGTTCAAACAGTTAACAAAAGCTGACTTGACCTCAAGTGAGTCTGCTCTTGAACTAGGTCTACTCCATTACCAAATTTTGTATTTGATATTTAATCAGCACAAAAAATGTTTAAAGTTTTTAGGTTAAACTAAATAGGAAGATGAAGTGGATTCAAAGTTGTTAGGGTGGAAATGAAAAAAGTGTTACAGCCAAAAGTCAGAAATGCTTACTGTCTAATTCTTGGCTATTCAGAATATTTTTCTCAAGACGGAGCATTTCTCACACTAAAGAATCAATGAACAGAACAGCTGAGCTGCTTTGGCATGACATCAATATTTTCTGAATCTGTGAAACCATAAAAGCTGATATGAAATCAAAATCCAGGTCCAAAACATCCTTAACTACCAAAGTTGCGAATCTGTCTGTATCCCAAAACACAGCAGATGCTAGAAGTCCAAATTAAGGGGGTATGAGGTGAGTATGGGGAACTATGCACTGTTCCTGCTGCACTAACTCACAGGGGCAAAGGGCTATGATTACCCTAATTTCTCCGAAACTGCAGAGCAGTGTGAGAAAATCCTGGGCATGCAGGATCTTGGGCCTTAAAGAGTCTTACCACAAGGTACCCATGTCATAGACTGATTTTGCCTCTGTTCTTCCTGACTCTGAGTTCTTCAGTGAATCTTAGCCTGAGCATCTGCTTGATGTTCATGGCAGTGCTACATGGTATTGGGATGCAGGAGGGACATGAGCCCTGTTATCCAAAAGCTGATGGAGATGAGTCCAGCACATTTCCCCACACACACATCACAACTGCAGAACTATCAAACTGAAGTTGCAGCATGATCTCAGTTGTGTTAAATGTACAGAAAAAATTTGGAAGGAAAAAATATTAAATGATTAAGAATGGATCATTGTAAAGGTGGGTGATGGGCATTTAAGTATTCATTACACTTAATCACTATTTTTGGAAATTTTTTTATCATAGAAATGCTTAATGTTAAAAATATGTGTTCCTATTAAATATTTTATAAGACATTTTAAGAGTTTATATGCAAAACATAAGGGCATCAACTCCAACACATTATCAAAATTATAAAAGATAACCTATTCCAATGATTTGTAGTAAATGACAAATAAAACTTCAATCTAAATCTAACTCAAAAATATCAGAAACATAACTTAGCAGTGAATAGCTTGCACCCCAGCAGCCTGGTAGGGCTCAGGTGAGGGCTCCAGCCCGCACCAAACTACTTCCAGTTGCACCTGGGAGAAAGGGTAGGGCCATGAGCTTTGCAACTAAATGGGTCTCTGCTATTCAGGCTAGGCAGGACTGAGTCTTACTGGCCCAGGGAAAGACAACTTGGCGGCAAAGAGCTTGCACCCCAACAGTCCAGAAGCCCAGACTAGAGAAACAAAGATACTCACAACCCAAGACTGTCAAGGCACCCCAGTCAAAAAGTTTATACGACAAGTCCTACACACTCAGAAGCATTAAAAAAAAAAGTTAAGACCAGTCAATTTAAAAGAGGAGAAACAACAAAAAAATGAAGACAGACAATATAATAGAAACCACATCTAATCACCACAACCACTCTCTGAAAAGGAACTTGTCCTCCAAAATAGCCAATGGAAACAAGATATAATCACCACAGCAGCAAAAGCACAAAGGCAGAGTTAACCACAACTAGACAGGCTTCAACATGCCACCTAATACTAGAGCAGCAGTCACTCAATACGTACAGTAAGTCTAAAAGGAAAACACAGGAAGGAGGAAGAATACAAATACTCAAGCAAGCCCTAAGAAAAATAAGTCACCACCAAAGGATAAACAATCTGCAGAAACCAACATGGATGACGTAGAAGAAATGCTTCACATGTCAGAGAATTCAGAATCAAGGTGATAAAAGCACTCAACGAGGCTAAGGAAGAGGGTGAAAAAAAGGGAAAGCAAGAGGATAGAAGCTTTAATGAACTAAAAGAGGTAGCAGAAAAATACAGAAAAGAATGCAGCAAAATGAGCAATATCATTGACAAACAGAGAAAAGAAATTGAAGCCCTAAATAAGAAGCTACAGGAGATACAGTGTATAAGAGGAGCAATTGAAGAGCTCAAAAATGTAGGGAAAAGCCAAGAAAGCAGATTAGAAGAAATAGAAGAATGAATCAGCACATTAGAAGATACAGAAGTAGAGACGCTAAAGAAAGAGAAAGAGAGAGAAAAAGTAAAAAGACAGAAGAAAAAAATGAGATCTGTCAGATACCCTAAAGAAAACAAATATAAGAGTAATTGGAATCCCAGAAGGAGAAGAGAAAAACATAGGACCTGACAGGCTTTTCAATGAAATAATGGAGGAGAATTTTCCAAATCTGAAGAAAGAAATGAAAATAGACATACAGGAAGCAAAAAGGACACCAAACTACTTTAATGAAAGAAGAAATACAGCAAGACACATTGTAGTCAAACTTCCAAGAGCCAAAGAAAAGAAAAAATTATGAGAATCACCAGAGAGAGGGAACAGACAACCTACAAAGGAAAATCCATTAGACTGACTTCAGATTTCTCAGAAGTGACACTCTAAGCAAGGAAAGAATGAGGCCACATCTTCAAAACACTCCAAGACAAAAAGTGCCAACCAAGAATACTCTTCTCAGCAAAACTGTCCTTCCTTTAAGAAGGAAAAATTAGAACCTTCTCAGACAAACAAATCTTCCAGAAATTTGCTACCACAAACCCCACTCCAAGAACTCCTGCAAGAAGCTCTAAGACCAAAACCCACAGAAAAATTAAAAGAATGAATAATAAAAAGAAAAGAAAGAAGAAACAAAAACAGAACCCCAAATGACCACCAGGAACTCACTGTTAGAACCTCAACCACCAATAATAACTCTAAATATCAATGGGCTAAACTCATCAATCAAAAGATGCAGAGTTGCAGGCTGGATTAAAAGACAGAATCCAACATTCTGCTGCCTCCAAGAAAAACATCTGATCCCAAAAGACAAGCATAGATTGAAGGTAAAAGGATGCAAAAATATTCTACAAGCAAATGGACCCCCAAAAAAGGCAGGGGTAGCCATTCTTATAGCAGACAAAGCAGATTTCAAAATAAAAAAAGTAACAAAGGCTAAAGAAGGTCACTACCTAATGGTTCAAGGGTCAACCAACCAAAAAGACATAACAATTATCAACATATATTCACCAAATGTGGGTGCACCAAGATTCATAAGACCGCTACTAAGAGAACTGAAAACAAATATTTATGAAAACACATATGTAGTAGGAGACTTTAACATCCCACTCTCAACAAAGAACAGATCAAAAAAACAAAAGCTACACAAGGACACAAAAGCCTTTTTAAAAGAAGACCTAGACAAAATGGACCTAATAGATACTACAGGACGCTACACCCACAAGGAAAAGACTACACCTTCTTCTCAAATGCACGTGGATCATTCTCTAAAATTGACCACATACTAGGCCAGAAGGCAAACATGAATAAATACACAAAGATTAAAATAATACCAACTTTTTTTCAGACCATAAAGGTATCAAACTAGAAATCGACAATGAAAAGAAAGCAAGAAGAACATCAAACACTTGGAGACTGAACAACATGCTACTAAATGAAGAATGGGTAATTGAAGAAATTAGAGAAGAAACTAAAACTTACTTTGAAACAAACAACAAAGAAAATACAACATTTCAAAATGTCTGAGATGCAGCAAAAGCATATCTAAGAGGAAGTTTCCTAACAATACAGGCCTATATCAAAAACCAAGATACTAACCAAAAAAACAACCTAATCTACCAACTTGAAAAATTAGAAAAAGAGCAACAAAAAACCCCAAACCCAGTAGAAGACAAGAAATAACAAAAGATAAAAGAAGAACTAAATAACCTAGAAACCAAAAAGACTACTCAGAGGCTCAATGAAACCAAAAGCTTGTTCTTTAAAAAAATCAAATAAAATTGACAAACCCCTTGCAAAGCTCACAAAGAAGAGAGAAAATTCAAATAAACAGAATCACAAATGAAAGAGGAGAAATTACAACAGATACAAAAGAAATTCAAAGGATAATAAGAGATTACTATGAACAACTATATAGAAATAAATACAACAATCTGGATAAGACGGACAGATTCTTAGAAAGATACAATTCTCCAAAATTGAACAAGGAAGATATAGAGAACTTAAATAAACCAACCACAAGCAGCGAAATTGAAGCAGTCATCAAAACTTTGCCTAAAAACAAGAGCCCAGGATCTGATGGCTTTACAAATGAATTCTACCAGACATTCAAAGATGAAATAACTCCTGCACTACTAAAGCTTTTCCCGAAAATTGAGAAAGAAGGAAAACTGCATAACACATTCTATGAAGTAAACATCACACTCATATCAAAACCAAATAAGGACAGTTCCAAGAAAGAAAACTATAGACCAATTTCCCTAATGAACACGGAGGTAAAAATTTTAAATAAAATCCTGGCAAAAAGAATTCAATGATGCATAAAAATCATTATTCACCATGGTCAAGTTGTATTTATCCCAGGGGCACAAGGATGGTTCAACATCCAGAAATCAATTAACATAATATACCACATCAACAAAAAGAAAAATAAAAACACATGATTATATCGGTAGACACAGAGAAAATATTTGAAAAAGTCCAGCATCCATTCATGATAAAAGCCCTTGAACAACTGGGGATCAAAGGAACTTACCTCAACATAATAAAAGCCATCTATGACAAACCTATTGGAAACATGATCCTAAATGGGGAAAAACTAAAATCATTCCATTTAAGATCTAGAACCAGGCAAGGATGCCCACTCTCCCCACTACTCTTTAACATTGTACTGGAAGTTCTAGCTAGGGCAGTAAGGCAAGAGAAAGACATAAAAGGGTTACAAATAGGTAAAGAGGAATTGAAGCTATCATTATATGCTGATGACATGATTCTCTATATAGATAACCCCAAAAAATCCACAGAAAAATGCTTGAAATAATAAGCCAGTTCAGTAAGGTAGCTGGATACAAAATCAACACACAGAAGTTGGTAGCTTTCCTATAGACAAAAGTCAAATAGAAGAAGAAATCAGAAAAACCATCCCATTTACCACTGCATCAAAAAAAATTAATACTTGGGATTAAACCTAATAAAACATGTGAAAGAATGATACAAAGAAAACTTAAAATGCTGCTAAGAGATAGAAGACATAAGGAAATGGAAAGACATTCCCTCTTCATAGATTGGAAGAATTAATAGCATCTAAATGCCATCCTACCAAGGGCAATCTACAGATTCAATGCAATCCCGATAAAAATCCCAATGATATTTTTTAAAGAGATAGAACAAAAATTACTGAAATTTATATGGAATAACAAAAGACCTCAAATATCAAAACGCCTCATGACCAGAGTAAAAGAGAATGGAGGTATTACAATTCCAAAATTCAGACTATACTACAAAGCCATAATAATTAAAACAGCTTGGAACTGGTACAAAAACAGATAATCACACCAATGGAACAGAATTGAGTGCCCAGAAATAAAACCACACATATATAGTCAACTAATCTTCGACAAAGGAGGAAAAAACTTACATTGGAACAAAGCATCTTCAATAAATGGTGCTGGGAAAATTGGACTAAGACACACACAAAAAAGGACCAAGACAACTCCCTTACACCATGTACAAAATGGATAAAAGACTTAGACATCAGACCTGAAACCATAACATACATAGAGGAAAACTTGGGTAAAACCCTCCATGAATTACCATTCAGAAATCCCTTTCTGGACACATCTACAAATGGCAAAAAAATGAAGGAAAACATAAACAGATGGGACTACATCAAACTAAAAAGCTTCTGCACAGCAAAAGACACAACAGAAAAAACAAAAAGAATGGGGATGGGAAATTAATGGGAATGAATGGGAAAATATTTTTGCCCTCCACAGAAGTGATAAGCATTTAATAACGAAGATCCACAAGGAACTCACACAACTAAGCAAAAGCAAAACAAGAAACCCAATCAAAAAATGGGGAGAAGAACTAAAAAGAAACTTCTCCAAAGAGGAAATACAAATGGCCAACAGGCACATGAAAACTGCTCAATGTCACTAGCAATAAGGGAAAAGCAAATCAAAACAATGATGAGATACCACCTTACATCAGTAAGAATGGCCCACATCCAAAGAATAGGCAACAACAAGTGCTGGCGAGGATATGGAGAGGAAGGAACACTGTTACACTGCTGGTGGGAATGTAAACTGGTCCAACCACTATGGAAAGCAGTGTGGGTACTCTCAAATTAATGAAAATGGAACTACCATTTGATCCAGCAATTGCTCTTTTGGGAATCTAAAGAGACCTCACTGTGGGTACAAAGAGACATATGTTCTCAGATGTTTACTGCAGCACTATTTATTATTGCAAGGACGTGGAAGCAACTTAAATGCCCCAAAACAGATGACTGGATGAAAATGATGTGGTATATATACACTATGGAATATTACTCATCAATTAAAAATGACAAATTTGATGATTTTATGATAACATGGATGTAATTAGAAGAAATCATATTAGCTGAAACAAGTCAAAAAGAAAAAGACAGAAACCAAATGGTTTCACTAATATATGGGATATAGAAAAAAAATAAACAAAAGCTGTGAGAAAAAGTCAAAACAAGCTAACCAACAAACTGAAGCACACAACTTGAGGCAGGGGGAAGAGGGGGAGAACGGTGGGGGAGAGGTGAATCCCTAGGATTACAAAAATATGAAATTTATATTTAAATAAATTTTTTAAAATGTATTTTTAAAATAACATTCAGAAACATTCAAATTTTAAATGTAACTTTACCTAGCAAATCCATTTTTTAATGTTTGGAAATATTCATGGATGAATACAAAAAACATATGGAAAAGGTTATCTAATAAAGTTTAAATTATTACAAAAGTAAAAGCAACAACCTAAATGCTCAGCAACAGAATGTTAACTAAAAATATCATAACATATCCATAAAATGGATGGGTACATGGTCATAGAAATAATGTTGAGGAACTTCTGATGCCACCCAGAAAAGCCCATGATAAACTATTAAGTAGGGAAATGAAAACAGGCCATAAAAAGAAAACTCTATAGCATATGCTCCTTTTTGTTAA
Source organism: Uropsilus gracilis (assembly GCA_004024945.1). Lineage (NCBI taxonomy): Eukaryota > Metazoa > Chordata > Mammalia > Eulipotyphla > Talpidae > Uropsilus > Uropsilus gracilis. The sequence continues at coordinate 10,623 of PVHY01021129.1, forward strand.
TAATAAACATTTGTACACAGATGGGTAGCTATGTACCAAAATATGAACAGCACTGTTTCTGGGTGTGGAAATTCCAATGAGCTTCTTCTAAGTATTCTATAATGACTATCCATTTCTTTTCTGTTAGTGAAAAGGAATAAAAATGTGTTCTTAAAATCTTCTAACCCTCAGATCCATTTTTATTTCTTTGTGTTCCAGTGTGTACCAGCTTGGGCTGGTAGGTGATTTCCAGACACTCCCAGGAGTGAGATGCCATCTCTCAGACAGAGTTCTGGAACTGAGTGCTCTGTTCTTCAAAGACCAACAGGGAGCTCCCAGTCCCAGGAAAGCTATCAGCAAGCCCAGGTCAGTCCTGATGGTGGCCACAGTCTCACTGCCTGATTGCCTGGGGTAGCACAGGATAGAGAGTACATCTTCATGGTCTGATCAGGACTGCAATTTTGCTGGCACTGTGATCACAGAATGTCAAGGTAGATAGATCCAAGAAAGGCAGGCAGGACCTACAGAAAAACTGCTCCCCGTGCCAGGGAGAGGGGTGAGGGCACACATTTTCCCAGAAGTGCTATGGGGACCAACCTTACCTCCCCATCAAGGGAGCCCAGTGAGACAGTACAGGTCTCTCTCTCCTGCTGATATGGAGGGAGGGCAGAAAGGGAGACTGCTTCAAAGCCTGCATGTTGCCAAGAGCAAGAGAAAGGGGGAAAGTCACATGAGCAGGAACTTGCAGTTATTAAGCACCTATTGCTATATATTTCTCCCAAATTTCACCTGTCTCACATCTAACCTGTTCAAACTCCTTATTTCTTGGGGGAAAGGGCTATAACCTAAAAATGAAGCAGATGCATTGATGAAATGAAGCATGTCCCCAGTGAGAAGTCTCAGTACTTTTCACTGGGTCTCCCAAACCAGCATGACCCTGAGTGGGGAGTTTAAACTTAATCCTATAGTCTCATGTCAGCCCCTTTCTACCATCTGAAACTCCAAACCTATCCAAGGCAAATGGAGCCAACTTCACCAGCCTTCACAGGAGCCTCTGCCCCTCAGCCACCTTGCCTAGTGTCTGAGCTCTGTTTTCTAGCAATCAGTGTCATCATAGCTTCATGTGGATAAATAACTTCTTTTTAACTAGTCTAAAAACCCTCTGCAGTAGATACTTCTTGGAACATCTGTAAGGAAAATCAAGTACAACTGTTCTCACCTCAGATGATCACACATGTTAAGGAAAATGGAACTCCTCCCCCTGCCCAAAAGAATATCTAGAATTGGGAATGAGGCCTGAGACTTGGTTTCTCTCTATGGACAGACTACATTTTACCTTGAACACTGGAAGCTGCTCCAGGTGACCTGGGAAGCTGATTTCTGTAGCAAAGAAAGCTGATCAGAGAAAAGCAACAAGAAGACAAACACCCAGGGCATGTGCACCACACACACACACACACACACACACACACACGCACACACACACATACACACACACACACAATCATACTCTTCCACTGCCAGATCTGCCAGATCCCTAAACACAGCAGCACTTTGGCTTTCTTACATTGTAGCTCTTCTTTAGCTTAAATAGTTCTCTCCTTTTATATCAGACTCCCATCTTTTCTCTCTTCAGTGTATTTTACCCATGACAGATCTTCATTTCAAGCTTGAAAAATCATAGAGTTGTCTGTATCCTTTTCTGGAACTTTCTGAAGTTTCCATATTGGCCTTCAGATTTCCTCCTCCTCTTAAAGTGAATTATTTGCTGACATTTATTAGCTCATATTAGTATAACGGGAAGCTTCTTTTTTAACTTCTCACCCATCCAACCATCCTACTTTGGGCTTAGAGCCCAGGAAAGGCATGTTGGATCCCATGCAGACAGGAAACTGAACCATGAATTCAGCATGCACCAAGTGTGTTCCTCACATGTATACACACACATATTCTGCAGTCAACTGAATTTTGAAAGTGCTACAAATGCAGATGAGAACATTATAAGTTCTGAAACATTTAATCTGCATTCTCCAAACTTATCTGATCTAGGGATCCCTCTATCCATGTGACACCCCTCCTGACTAGAGCCCTAAGTCACATGTTTCTGGATACATGTTTCTGGTTTCACTTTCATGCTAATTGCCTTAGACAACCTCTCCATATGTCAATTTCTTCATTTGGTCAATGGAAACCAAACAAGAATCCAGATCAGAGGCAGATAGAATGAAGCCAATATGGAAATCTGATAGACCTTGGTCAACTCAGCCAGCTGCTCAGTCAGCTGTGTGATGGGATCACTGTGAGTCAGCTATTTAAGCTCTGAGTTCCCATCTTTCTTATTAATGCAGTGGAGCTGCTGGGAGGACTGGACACAACAACCGGTAATTAAGATAGTATGTCTCTTTTACAGCTGCATCCTCTCAGCATGTGTCTTTCAGCTACCCACTACAAAGGCAATTGATGGGCAGAGAAATGTCAAAATGACCAGGCTAAAAGCCCAGGTCTCCTAAATAATTATTCCCAGGGTAATTAGTGTTTTAAAGTAGACTCAGGATTTGGTAAGCGACACAGTCATGGAAATGCCTGTCAGGAAGGAATATTTTTGTACTCAATTTCCCAGACATCAGAAGCATGGCCAGATGTGGAGCACCAGGTTGGGTCAGGGGGCCCAGGGAATGGAGAAAAGTGTGAGAACTTTTATAACTGTTGCATTTCAGTGGAGAAGGCAAGGCTCAAGTAGGTCATCAGGCTTAGGATCAGTTAGTCCAAATAATTTCTGAGGCATAGAGTCTCTCTGGTCCCTGACCTTGGGGTCAGAGTAGGGGCACAGTGGTACTGAGTGTAGGAGACAGGAGAGGTTGTGGGCTCTGGATTGGTTACTTTGCATTTAGAGAGTACATTCTTGGATAAATGTCGGCTATCTTTAGGAATTAGATAGCCCTGTAAGGAACATGCTCCCGAGGATCAGTAATTCTCCCAAGTCCTACAATGTCGATTCACCAGGTAAAAGAGAAAATAAAAACATGATCTATAGTAAATAAAATTATAATCAACATAGTTTTCTCCTTTAGCAGTTGAAAGAAGGGGACCCAATTCTCACTGTTTATTGATTCCCAAGTTTTCAAGATGTCCAGGTATAACCCAGTATCTTCCACCTCTAAACCTATTCACTTCTGAGGTGCTTATCTCAGTGAGAGCATCTCAATCACTCAGGCTTCCAAGTCAAAGATTTGGGAGCTACTGACTCCTCTTTTTTGCTCCTGAAGCAGCAGCAGATCCCCTTTCAATAAAGGACTTGCTGCCACCATGTGGGAATGATGCCAATGGATAGTCTCTGGGGACAGTCCTGAGGGCTGGTTGGCCACAGCTCCTGAGATCCACTGCACTCAAGGTGCTGACCCTTGTCGGAGTGACTCCAGTCAATCTAAATGGAAGGATAAAGGCCTAGTCACCTCGTCTCAAAACAAAGCAATTTGAAGAAGCATTCCAGTTCCTGAGGGTTCTGGGAAGATGGACGTGGCTGCGACGATATAAGCACAATGACTTCTCCCTCTATCCACTGCTGCTCCTTCCCTCCTTTCATGAGTGCTATCCCCAGATGCTCCTTAATAAGCATCCTGAACTTTAAATTCTTTGAGTGCTTTTCCCAGGGAACCTAACTTACGACATCAACCTTTAACTAAGTCTTAGTAGTACCCCTTCCTCAAAATCTTTGAAGTCTATTTTCAAATCTTGCCCTATTATTAGGATTTTGGTTCCTGGTCACCCTCATTTCTTGCTTAGGTAAGCACAGATGACTCTATATAGAGTCCAACTCCTGGCCCAAACCTATGTATGCTCTTTCAGTTCTGACCACTGGCACTACAAAAAACTTCTGTGGCAGAAGCTCCCCATCAGGCAGCCTGGCCAGCACACTGCAGCTACTAAAGGGTGTGGCAGCCAAAGGCTCAGGCCAACCAGGCTCCTGGATTTGCATCCCTACCTTAGATGCCCCTATTCAGAGACCTAGAAGAACAGTGTTCTTCAGCCAATGCCTTGGTCAGCTGCTTCTGCTGAGACCTCCTGGGGGGAGGGAAGACACCTTTGTCATTTTGACTCAGTAGCCTGTATACTCTGTGTACCCCTGCATACTCTGTATACTCCCGCATACTCCGTATACTCCTGCATACTCCGTATACTCTTGTATACTCATATCATTGTGCTCTTCCTCCCCTTCTTGATAAAATAGTAGGAATCTATTGTTTTGGGCAAGTTCAGCAAAGAAATATCCTCACCATTTGCACTGACTCAAGGGGGAAAACGGAACCCTGGTGTCAGCATGTTTTCTTCTGTCTTACACTACTGCAGTAAGTGATTAAAGGCTTGGCAGCTACTTTCTTTTTCACCTATTTGATCTCTCCAACCCATGGCAACTCAGTTTTCTCTAGCTCAGCTTAGTTCCTGATGTATTCCTAATTCTTTACATAAAAATAAAAATGATCCTTCAGAATGGAATTGATACCCAACATTTACTAAAATAGGACATGGTATGGGCCATATAATACAGCATTACACATTGTAAAGGAACTGATGGCCCAAAATATGTTCTCTAATCATAACTTTAAAAATAAACTAGAAGTCAATAAAAGGTATTTTGAAATAATTTCAAGTATATGGAAACTAAAACATCTAGATAATATGTAATAAAGGAGGAAATCTCAAGGGAAACTAGAAAATATTTTAATTGAATGAAAATAAAAACATCAAAATTTGTAAGATACAGCTCAAGACAGATAGTATACCGGGAGATTGATGGATTTAAATGCTGCTTTAGTGATGGTAGGTCTCAAATCAATTCTCTACACTGATAATTATCAGTTGCATTGACTTTGCAAAGAACCAACTTTTGGTTTCATTATTTTTCTTCATTGTTTTTCTATTTTTAACTTTTTTTATTTCTTCTTACTGCTTTCTATCTTTTGATGCTTCCGGCTCATTCTGTTCTTTTTCTAGCTTCCTAAGATACATGTGTAGAGTTTGACTGAAAAATAACAAAGGATAAAAATTACTACTACTACTCCTACTCCTACTACTACTAAAATAGAACAGATTCTAAGCATATTAAAAGCATAGTAAGGAAACATTTTGAATACTTATCCCATATATTCAACAGCTTAGTTGAAATGAACCACTTCATTGAAAGAAATATTAAGGTACATAAGCAGGAACAACCTTGTACTGTCCAATCAACTAAATTCATAATATGAATAATCAAAAAAATTCTCAAGTTCCAGGAACTGTCCCTTTGAATTAAACCAAATATTTTAGAAAAAAATCCCAAATTTAAACACTTTTTCCAAAAATAGAAGGGAATATTTCCAACAAAGTGAACTTTGGTTGAATTCTGTGCTCCCATAAAGTGGAGACAGCCCCCTCCTTTCAAGCTGTATGAAAGGTCTAGCCATGAAAGACAACCCTGATCACCAGTAGCCAAAGACCACCACTCCTCATCAACAACTTCCTGGATTTATAAAACTGTTTTCTTTTCTTTGAAACAATCATCACTACTACACACTTTACTTTTGCAGAAACTTAGATAAAACCATCTCCTTGACTGCCCAGTGCATTTGGTCTGCAGTTGGGAGGCCATGACTTGGTGGGGGCCAGACAGTCTTCAGGACCCTGTTTCCTCCACCAAGGTGACTAGTGATGGGGCCCAATTGTGTGTCCCACTCCCAGGCCTGTGCTCTGGTAGCATGCTCAGTAGCAGCAGGGTAAGTGTTTGATTGTGATTCCTCGAGGACTCACTCTCTGGCTCTAGTTGCCTGGGGGCTCATGGTCTACCATTTGGTGATCTCTGTAAACAGATTAATGATTAATGGTCATCCATTGAGGGTAGGTGGCAGAATCTGTTTTGTTAATCATCTGTTTGTCTGAAGCTCAAATAAACTCAGAACTCCATGCCCACTGAGAAGTGGCTACCCAGAATGGGGGGTTTTGTATTTCCACCTTTATTGTTGGCCGTGACTGACATTTTATACTTGAAGCTGTAAGTTAAGTTTTCTCTCTGTAACATTTAAATGTTTATAACTTGAAAGGGTTTCCTCTAAGTATTTGTAACATTTTGCTAACTCCAGATAATATTACCAGTTTAATGTTCAAGTTCACAAAATTTAAGTAAATCTCTGACAAGGCTAATTTATTATTTGGTTTATTAAACAGTTAATGTCTTTTCTGATAAATAACTGTTGGTGCTAAATAATTTGAGGTATTTAGTCTATGTGGTTATGCTCTATCATAAATTCATAAAGGCTTACTGATTGTATAAACTAACATAGCTCTCTTAAAAGGTTTAAAATTTTGAAAAATGTACTAAATTGAAACACTATTCTGACATACTTTTTAAGAGAATGTCATCTTGATGATTTCTAAGGTTTTAGCAAATTAACCTTGTGTTAATGAAGAAATATTTAATTAATACTTGTATCACTTCAGTAAGACAGAACACTAAATTGATTACTAAATATAATTCAAGTTCATATACTCTGTTTTCCAATTTTGTAGCCTACAGAAAGACAAAATATATAGTTGGGTCTGTTAATGAATGTGTTTACTTTTTTCATTCTGAAAAGTCATACTTAAGGAATGAAGACAATAGGAAATTATTGGGGAATTGTAACTTGTCATGGTTAAAGCTAAGACTTTATGTCTTTCAATAAAGTTTTTTTTTTTTTTTTTTTGAGACTACGTCTAGCTATGCTGCCCGGGGCAGTCGCGAAACCACAGATTCAAGCGATCCCCAGCCTCAGCCTCCCATCACTTGGATTACAGGCTTGTGCTGCCACACCCAGCTCAATCAGGTTTTCAAAAGAAGTTTAAGTATCAACTACTATATTGGAGAAAAATAAACCAAATTTGATTTTCTCTCCTTAAATGGCAACATTTTCCTGGACTACTGTTCTACTCTTAATATAGATTGTAAAAAGTTATTTGTTATTTTCTGTGAAATCTGCACAGGTAGCAGAGATTCTGTATATTATCAAAACCATCCCTTGTGTTTAATGTTGACTAAGTACATTACCGATTACTAGAAAACAGGAACATTTCTTAATTAAGGGTTAATCTTTAAGTAATTTTTATTTTAGAAATATTTTATTACCAATTTAGTTCAACAGCAAAGCATTGTTCTCAGTAACCTACAATATTATCTCAGTCAGACAACTTTTGATATTTTGCCTTTCCAAAATAAAATCCTCAGTGATAATTCTGGAATTTAAAACTCTCAGCACCATCTTACAGAGGGCTTGTCGAAAGTCACAGAAAAGTCCTCTTTTACCTTGAAGAAAATACAAGTGCTAGAAAGGTTTAGATTTATTTGATTACATGCCTACTAATGAGCTGAATGGGAAGAGGTGTCAAGTCAGAGGAGAGCCTTCGCTGGGTTAAATCTGAAAGGTAAACTATTACTGGAAATATTCTGGAAATGACAGGTTGTACAGCAGGTTTCTAGAGAACTGCTAATACCCCTACTATTGACCACATGTCTCCGGGAGTCCTAAGTTTCCTATATAACATCATACAACAACAGTGTTGTCATCAGTTGATTTATTTTTAAACACTAACTTTCCTACAGTTTTACAGTTGTACAGCTTTTAATTTGAATCTAGAAATGTATAGGCTTAAGGTTTTTAACTGGGGATTCACTTCACTAATCTACACAGAAGTTTAGGATCTGCTCTAGACTTAGTGAATCTCCTTATGGATATTCTTGGTCCAGTCTAACTGCATACATGGCATTTTTATAATTTTATTATATTTAGGACTATTATCAGGAGATTTTTTTTTTACATGTAAAGAGTCTGTTCATCCATTTTAACATATTAGATATAATGCTAACTGGTCTTCTTGGAAAATAAGACTAGTGATTATGTTGAAATTTATGATGTCTTGATTGACTTTATTATTTTGTTTTGCATATTCAGGAAGTAACCAAGTTGCCTCTTCATCTTACTATTCTTATTATGAATTTTAGTCAATCTTTCACTTTAAAAATTATCAGTAATAATTTAATCACAGCCACGTCACATCCTCTAGTTTTTTGTTTTATCCTGATGCTTGAGCCACCTGGTTAAACTGAGATAATAACTGAGACAATAGTGTAGGTTACTGAGAACAATGCTTTGCTAGCTGTTGAATCAAATTAGCAGTACGATACGCTAAAATGAAAATTACTTGAGACCTGGAAACCTATGTCTGGTTTCTTCTGGACTCTGCCCTATGCAACTTCTGCCACGGTGGATTTTAGTCAATATGCTTTCACTGTAATAAAACAAAACACTGGAAGCATACATAAAATAGCTTTTCTCAGCTCTGTTTGTCCTTCTTAGGCTGTGACACTTCATACTTCACTGGTTGGCTTCTGTCAGAGCACTGTCATAATCCTTGTTACTGCAGTCCCTCTCTGTGCCATGCTTTCTCTAAGGTAAGGATATTGTGTGATGCCTACCCTCGCCAGTACTGAGTGCTGTGCATAAAACGGGGTAAGTGTTAAATAAATGGTGATGGCAAGAGAGATTTGGCCTCCTCATAAGTCTGGTTCCCACCTGAGCCAGAAAGAAATGCAGGCTCTTGCAGAGGGAAGTGGAAGCAGCAAGGTTCTTCCCTAAGATGAAACCATAAAATGCTGACCATGCAAAAGCAAAGATAGGAAAGCTGTCAGTCCTGAAAGCCTGAATTGAGAACTAAGTCAGTCAGACAACCAGTACAGAATAAGACTTTAGAAATCCAAGTGCCAGCCGTGTGAAAGCATAGCTGAGGGCAGGAGAGGGAGGAAAAGAGAACAGTGGGCAGAGGGAGGGCTGTGGCAAGTTCCCTGTCAACCACATCTTATCTATAAATTCTGCCTTAAAGAAAAGCCCCCTCCACACCAGGAAAAAATGAGATTTCAGTGGGTAAGGCCAAGTGTGGTCAGTTACTGTTCAAGAAGTCTTTTGGAAACAAGGAGAATTTGCAGTTCTCTGCTTGACCTCTTGGAACTCTGTACAGTGGCAATCCAGTCTCAACTACCAGCCTCTCTAGTTCTGACAACTTGAAAAATATCCAGCAATTTATTTCATCATAAAAATCACAACAATAAGCTTTATTAAGGATCTTTTACTGATCATTCTTAAACTCCCTTTAGAAACAAACACAGTTCAATTAGATACCCATGTGCTTTCTTAAGTACCACAAAAACAGTCACACAGGAGCACAATGCCAATTCATTACAAGGTTCCCACCCCAAATCAGCATCTTTAACTGGAATCCCAGAAACTTAGAATGGGTGAGAAAAGAGGTTAGATCTTTGATTTCAATGTCTTCATTTTGAAAATGGGGTTGCAGAGATCCCCCAAAACTGTGGCTGTTGAGTATAGACAATACTGAGCATGCAAGAAGGCAAGACATTACTTGTCCAACTCCTGACACACTGTCTTTCCTCACCAGGACCCAACCAACCTCCATTTCAGACCCATATCCCAGACTTCATGCACCTACAGCTCTTATCTCTAAATCTTAGCCAAATTGGACTGGATTAGGGAGTCCGTGAATCTCAGAATCTCTGCCATCTCTGTCTGGGGCAGAAGGCTATGCAGAGATTGTCCATGGAGCACCAGGGCTACCCACCAAGCCTCTCAGAACCCAGTCCCCCAATGCCAGGTGGAGCAGGTATGCCTTCAAACTCTGAAAATCGGAGAAAAACCATATGGGCAGAGGAGAGAGTCCTCACCAGTTTGATTAAAATTCCACTAAGGTATTAACTATTTTGTTTTTCTCAAAGTTGGTTCTATTTAAGCCCCTAGAGAGAACAGAGTTTCAAAGTAATGTGGACAGGAGGGACTCAGAACTGTAGAATTCTGTAAAACATCTGACTGGAGGAGATACCAACAGTAGTATCATTCTCTGAGTTTCATACTGGCCGGGGAGCAGGGCAGATGACAGTGACAGAAGGTTCAACGCAGAGATCCAGGCATGCTCTCCTTCCCTTTTCTAAACCCAGTGACTTCCCACAGATTTAGAAGCCCTTCAGTCACTCTTACAGGCATTTGGGGGTGCGACCTCTAACATTAGCCTCCTCAACATGGCCTGTGCTCATCCTGGGGGAGGGGACAACCCTGTGACTGCACACCTCCCTGCTCCACTCTGGCTTTGCAGTTTTGACCCAGTTCTCAGAATGTCACCTCCACCCCCTAAGTGGGGCCCTGTGCTTTCACAGGCTGCAACCCTCACTACCCCGGAAGCATAAAGGCACATTACCTCCCGGGGTCCTCTATTTCCTCTATTTTCCCTCACATGTCTCATGAAGAGGGCTCCAAATAACTTGGGTTGTTTGTAAGAGGCAGGTATCAGGAATTCAACTCAGCAACTAACCATGCTAAGTTTAGTTATGATCACCAATCATAAAACCACTCTGAGCCTCCTTGCTTAATTGCTAGTTAGGGTCGTTTTCCTTGGCAGCTATACCCAGGTCCTCCAGGCAGACAGGACAGAGAACAGTAAGGGAAGCAAGCACGTTGCTGAGGGGAGGGGGGGGGGAGTGGGGAGAGGGGAAACACCAGGTTAATGCCACCTCAGGGAACAGCACTGCTTGATTCTCTTCTCAGGGTTAGGAGCCTCGGTCTTAACACCTGGACACCCTCATCCAGATGGCCCTCTCCCATTCTCCCCTGCGGTCCAGCCCAGGAAGGTGCAGTTCAGAAAGCCAGACATGGGCTACGCAGCGTATCGAGGGACCGAATTCTATTCTCACCTTAAACACTCAGTTTCCGGGCTGATGTCGCGCCCGGCTACTGGGGCCCCACAGGGTGGCAGCAGTCACAGGGAGCCCACGGTAGCCCAGAGGTGGAGGTGGACAAGGACGATGGGAGAGGGTGGGGGAAATCCGAAGAAACCTCCTAAAACAGAAAAGGCATCAGAAGGGAGAAGCCTGAGGAAGACACGGAAGGATGGAAACGAGATAGAAATGAAGGGGAAAGGATAGGCCCACAGGCCCGCGGGGCAGGTGGGGAGCGCTCGGGGAGGGCGGACGCGGGTGCAGGCGGCGCGGAGGGCGGCGGCGCCCTTACCGGCGGTGGCCGAGTGCAGGCTCTCCAGGCTCCAGGAGCGGGACCGGGCGCCGCGCATGCCCCCGCGGCCGCCACACACCACGCCGCTGCTGTCCGAGTCGGAGCCCGGGGACAGCCCGCCGCTGCTGCCCGCGCCGCTGCTGCTGCTGGTGCCCAGGTCGCCACTCGTCGGCCCGCTCGACTCGCTCGGGCAAGGCGGTGCGCTCCGGCCGGCGGCCCCGAGTTCCAGCCACAGGCTTGGGGGCGGCTCGGGCCGGGGCTCCGGAGGCGCGGCGGTCTGGCCACCCGGCAACGGGCAGCGCGGGCCGGGGCCTGAGCCCGCCCCGCCGTCGGCGGCCGAGGGGCTGGCGGGCGGTGTCCGCGCGCCGTCCCCGGTCCCGGTCTCGCCGCCGTGCGGCCGCCGCTCGGGGTCCGCTGACATCATGGGGCTCCGTTAAGGAGGCTCCCGGCCGCCGGCCACTCGCCGCCCGCCCGGCCTTTGCGCCCGCGACCCTCGGGCCGCGCGGAGCCCGCGCGGCTCCACCGAGGCCAGGCGCCCACCGGGCGGGGCGCGGCGCCGCCGCTCGCCCCCAGCTCCGCTGGCCCGGCTGGCCCGGCTGGCCCGGCGGGCGCGGCGCCGACCCCGGGCGGGCGGCGCGCTTACGCAGGCGCGCGGCCCCAGAGCGCAGGCGGCGGCGGCGACGGGGGCGGAGGACGCGACGCGCGGGAGACCCTGTCCGCTCTGAGCCACCCGCGCCGGCGGCCGGGGAGCGCGTGTCTAGCGCCTCGTCGAGTTCGAGAAGGGAAGGGGGCGCCGCACCCCCCTCCCCCCGACCGTGCCGGGGAGCAGAGCCGCCGGGCGCCGGCTCAGAGGGCCGGTGCGCGCCCTGGCCCGTTGGAGACCGGGAGGCGGCGGCGGCACAGACGTGGCGGGCAGCCTCGCACGCGGGCCCCGGGAGGCGCTCGGCCAGCTACGCGCGCGGCGCGGAGAACCCAAGCCGCGGCTGGGCGGTCTGCGCCCACTGCGGGCGGATGCTCTGCGGAGAGGAAGAGGCCAACCGTTGAGACTCAGAAAGTGTCTGGAAAAGTCCAGTGACAGGCACGAACAAAAACTGAGGACCACCAAGCACAGAACATAGATTCCAGCACTTCAAGAATTGGTTTGAGGGGCTCGGTCGGGATAGGGAAGGGGACTGCCTTTCCCCTGAACTGTTTCACACTTGCCAAAGCTCGAGAGGTTCTCGGTGTGCATATAAATGCGAGGTAGCCCCACTGCTACAATTCTGGGCGGCAATCCAGAAGCTCTTGTCTTAAACAGTGGGCTGTTAAAAACAACAACAAAGAAACAGCGGGACACTTGGTCTCACCTTACAGGAGAAACGTGTGAAGGGAAGTCGTCATACTCCCACCTCAGCATCATCATTCCGAAGTTCATTTTCGTGCAGAGTGGCAGAAGTATAGAAATACTGAGAATGGCGAGGACAGAAGGAGAGGTGCTTATCACCCCTAGCACACCAGCTGGTATACGGTGGCTGCTGGAAAAGTGATCATTCTCTCCATGTGGGATTACCTGTAGCCACTTTCCTCCCCTAAATCCCACATGCTTCTGACTATAAAGACCCTGAATCTATAGGTATTGTGGGCCCTCCTGTTATCTTTTCTATCTTTTCTAAGTATATTAATAACAGCAGGCAGAAATGTAATCTACTGGTATTCATAAATTCAGCTATTATTTATGCCATTATTTCACTTGCTGGGATATAGTAAGGGACACTGAGCACTTTGTGTGAAGCAAATGGCTGCCAGCAGAAATTAAAGGAGAAGTTTAGGCAATGGATCTTGATACTGAGTAGATATGACACAAGAACATACAGTCATCCAACTTCTATAAGATGCTCACCTATAATAGGTTCTAAAAATAGGGACAATTGAGATAGAATTCAGAAGACAGTGTGATGTACTCTACTAACACATTCCCCAGTGAAACTGGTGAAAATTATTTTAACATAATTACATAAAACTGCTGGAAATGATCCTGATGACAGAAAGTAAAGAAACATCTATATATTACTATATAAACATTTACATTAAAACTTTGGTAAGAAAGGTATGAATGTGGTATTTGAGTAAACAGTCCTTCTTTCCCTCTTCCCAGACTGGTAGGCAGAGGCACCACCATTCCAGAAAAATGAACACAAAGATCCTTCTCTCCTTACCTCTCAGCTTAAGTGCTTTCTTCTCAGCAACATTTCTGATCCCATTCCAAGTACCTATTGCTGAAGCTAATTCTTGGGTGAAAGTGATGGGTGGTGGGGGCTTCCTTTTTTGGCAAGCTGAAAATACTGGGACTCTAGTATACCTTCCTTTTGCTCAGAGGCTTTGATTTTATGCCTTGAGATGCAAGTCGAGGAGACCATAGGGTACTGTATCCTCCACCAAGAGTCACTCAGAGAGATGCCTGCCATTGCTGCATCATTCCCTGCTCCCACACCCTTGCTCCAGAGTATTTGCTCAGAGATTTTGCCTGGGAAAGAAATATGACCCTGAAGAGTCTGCAAAATAAGTAACTGATAATATTTTGCCAAAGAAATTGACTTCATTTTTAACAGAGCATGGAGAAGTTTAAACCTAAAGGTGTTCACAAGAACAGTGAAAGTTGTGTGGAAAGGGATTTGGAAAAAGATTAATCTATCTAATGGATAGCCTAGGCTGTAACCCTGTTAGTTTGCAGGCAATAACAAGGAATAAGACATTTGAGAGGAATCCTTCTAGGATGGTTGTGGA
>PVHY01021130.1:0-24431 GCA_004024945.1 Uropsilus gracilis
GGGGTTTGAGAACACCACTTACAAGAGAGAGAGGCCAGACTTCCTGGCTGACTCCTCACTTAGTTACTCCACATCTTGGTACCTTGGTTTCCTTTGTGGTGGCATGGAGCTACAAGGGTGCCTCTCATTTTATTGTGGGGACTGACATCAAACTTAAAGCTCCTCTCTCAGGGGTTGCCACACAGCATGTGATTCACAATATGAGCTCTTAGTCACTTTTAATGAATAACCTTATGACCTTTGATTGTTTCCCTTAAGATATTCTATATTCATGTCTCCTCCCCAGCAGATACTCCCATAACTGGCAGTAAAAGGTCAGTATATTGAGCGGCAGATACAACCATGGCCTTTACCTGCAATCTCCATGAACTATGTTTTACAAATCTCAACACAAATTCTATTTAAATGAAATAACAGAAAGTAGGTTTTTTTTTTTTTTTCTGGGAAACTCAAATTAGTAGCATCCCAATTCAGAAGCTAAAAGAATTATCAACAAAGAGCTAATCTTGGAGGCTACACTGGTTCTACTCTTGTGCCAATTAAAGATATTAAGAAATAATTAGCCAAGTCAATATACTTTGACAAGGGAAGATAAATCCACTAGGATTTAATAAATGCCATTTTTGTTTGATAAGTTAAAACTGGGAAATTCTGTTTTTTTTTTTTTTTTCATAAGCTGATGTACTATTTTGTATTTCTTGAATCAGTTCGGGTGCCATTCCCCATAGAAAGTCCCCACCCCCCTTTTTTTCCAGGCTGAACTAGGTGTTTCTCAGATAATTCCTAAGTTATTTACACATGGGACTGTAATTGTCTTTCTTCTCTGTTATATTTTTATTTCTTGGCCATAGAAGCCAGATCTTATTACCACAGTATCTTCAGTGTCTGGAGAAGGACCTGGCACAGAGCAGGAGCTCTGAAAATGTTTATAAAAGGAAAAGAAGGAGGAAGAGAGGGAGCCACATGCTACCACCCTACCCCCCCCACAATTGAAAAATAGAAAGAGAACATCATTTGCTAATGAACTGGCCTTCTCTGACTTTTGTCCCTGGGAGACATCTGCTTCTTGGGAATACAGGGCTTTGCTGTGACTTGCTGTTTGTCTGGCCAGGCTGGAGATTTCCTTCCACTCTAACGTGAGTGGATGTTGCTGCCCACCAGATGCACCCCCTATTCTTTAGCATCCACAGAAGCAAGGGGGGCCTGGGATATTGACTTTAATCTCCAAATGTCCCTATATGTTCAGTTTATCAAGAGCCATGCTTAGAGTGCTTCTAAGACAGAAAGTCAAGACCAGTGCTTCCCCAAACATAAGCTTTCCGTATGTAAAGTCCTATTTTCCCTTCTGGAAAACAACTATGGTTGTTTCTAATCTGAGGGAGGGACTCTTCTTGTTAGGCAGTTCTTTTCTTGGGCCATGAGAATTCTGAAACAAGGCAATACTTTCCCTATTTCAGTGAAATGAAAAGAAGATATAGGGGATGCTTGGTGATTTGGTGATTGAACCCAGACCACTACTTACTCTCTTTACTTTCACCCATGGTTGATTCATGGGGTCCAGGTTTCTCTGACAATGACTTGCCTACATTCCTGGCTGATTGTCTAGTTGACTCACCTGGCAAGACAAATCTAATGGCGTGGGGCTGGGGCATTGAGTAGCATTTTCATAATGAAATAAAGGACCTGCTCAAAGTCCTTGTATTTGTGCAGATCTGGGAGGGGAAGCAGGCACTTGGTGAGCTCCATGACTTCCCATCCTCCCAGCTCAGAGATGGTATCTTTGCTGAAAGAGCAAGGATGATGCATTTTCTATGATCCCCTGGGACCTGGTGGCATGGTCCCAGCTACTGCCTTGACAGCCACCCTTTCTGAACAAGGAGAGAGGTACTTTCTGTCTCTGATTTTTCCCCACAGACACGGAAGCTGCTGGGAGGACGTTCACCACCAGGAGCTGACTTTCCTTCCCAGCATGGTTAGTTGCTCATGAGGCCTCTGCTGATGACCCTTGCTGCTGCCAAAGGTGAGGAGGCCACCACTGTGCTCTGGTCCCCTGAGCTGAGTCAGAGACTTCCCCCAAACTTCCATAGACCAAGGACTTGGGGAAGATACAATTCTCCTTTGATGCAGAGCACAGGAGTCGGTCACTAAATCTGAACTGCTGGGATGTAACTCAGTCCCTGCCTCATCCTTGCTAGGATGCTTGGGTCCACCTCATCTTTACCTCCCTAGCACTAGAAGAAGCTGGACACTGAGGAGATATGGACAAGCATTGAAGCATCAAGGAGGGGCACAGCGAAGCCAGGCAGTGCCGAGGCTGCTCTATTCCAACATGAGGACCCTGTGCGGCTGGTTTCCCATGATGGGAGCTGATACAGCCCTGGTACTCAGTCTAGATGCACCAGTTGAGGCCTGCACTTCCCACAGAGGAGGCTGGAATCCAGCAACAGAACCACACCTGCAAGTCTGTTTTGCTTCTTAAAAGGTAGCTTTTTGTTTATCAGAAAATAGCCTTCAGAGGAAAAGTTTCCTTGAGTTTAAGGAAACCCATTCTATTCAAATATACATTTATGCAAGGTTGCGTTGGGGCAGCCATTTTGACCTGAGGTGAGTTGGGATGCAGGTGGTGTGTGTGTGTGTGTGTGTGTGTGTGTGTATGTGTGTGTGTGTAACTGCTCTCTATACCTCACCTAACCTAGAGGGGGTGTACTAGGCCCAGCTTAGTACAGTGTTTCTGGGCATCTTGGGTGTTTACTCATTGTGCAAGCCCCCGTTGAGAAAGGGTGTGTGGGGGCACAGGAGTAGAACAGACCTTAGGCCAGAGAAGGACTAAGTGGAAGGGAGGGGAGAGGATCAGGATCTGGGAAGGACTAGGTGGAAGGGAGGGGAGAGTATCAGGATCTGGGAAGGGGCGTGGAAAGGGCCAGTCAGGCCAGCAGCACTCACCCACGAGGGGGTGTTCAGGTGAGGTTTTCTCAGGACCCTCACTTCCTTTGGCACTTTAGGGATCTCAAATGTTTGAGTATATGTTCATGTGTCTTGTGTAAGTGATTGATTATTCTGGGGGGAGGAGGAAGGAAGCTCGTCTAGGTTTATGGGAAGGGGCTGGTTCGTCTGCTGTAATTCTCAAGAAATGCCTTCTGTGGCAAAGTCCTCCAGGTCATTGGTAGAGACGATACTCAGGCTTGCAGCAGCTCCCCCCTCCTCCCCTGGGCTCTGGGGAGGCCCGGCAGGACACTGACCTGCAGGCTGCTGGGTGGGATCGCTGTGAGGCCCAGGGGCTGACAGCAGGCCAGCATGGCGGGCCCTCTGGGGTCCAGGGGGGGCTGCTTCCACATCAGGTGGGCCTTGCCTTAGGAAGGTGGGGGCTGAGAGCTGAGAGGAGCAGCGTAGAGGTGTTAGGGCCGTTACTGGTAGGGCTTGGAAGCCGGGGTACAGCACATAGGGAGCAGCAAGTGTGTCTGGGGGGGAAGGCTCTGGGGACCCCCCCTCTGAGGATGGGATGGAGATCTGGACATACTTCCCCGTCTCTGGGTCATAGAAGGTCTTGATTTTCACCTGGAGGGGCAGATCGAAGACAAAGTACTCTCCAGATTGGGGGTCTTGGAGAACCTTCTGGGTGGCAGGGTAAGGGGGGAGGGGCGTGAAGGACTGGGACCCCTCAGACTGCCTCCTGATGGGTTGTGTGAAGGCAGACACTGAGTGGCGGTGCACAGGATGTGGCAGGGAACGGACAGCAGGGAACCTGGACCGGGGCCTCTCTGTGGGAGATGGAGGCCTGTACTCTAGGTCCTCTGGGTGGGTCTTCCCCTCCCAGGGTTCACCGCGCTTTTCCTGCAGCTGGTCGGTCTTTCTCCTCTTGCTTGCCAGCTTCTTTGCCCGCCGCAGGGCCTTCTCTGTTTTAGGTGGGACTGCAGGTGGCTTGCCAGCTGCCCTCTCCAGCTGGGCAGGAGGGTCTAGTTTCTCAGGGAGATTTGATGAGCTGGTGGCTACATCCAGCAGGGGGTTTCTTGGAGAGAGCGTCCTGAAGTCTTCTCCTGATGGCTCAAGTAGGGGGTCACATCCAGTCTCCCACATAAAGGCATGTGTCAGGTCCTCCCTCCGGGTGACCCTGGTGGGGCCCGGGCTGGCCCAGGGACTGGCATGGGGAGGCTCCCCCGACAGCAGGCCCAGTTCGCTGGGGGCCTGGGAAGCATTGTCCCATATGCTGCTGGCAGCGGGGGAGCATGCGCTGCTCTCTTCCAGGGAGCTGGAGTTGGGGGAAGCTGCCGTCTCACTGGGGACCAATCTTCTTCCCTGGGACCCTGCTCTTGGTGTAGATAAGAAGTGACCTTTGAGATCTTGTGCCTGCTCTTCCCAACAGGCTCCAAGTTGCTGTGGAGGTGGCTGGTCTTCTAAGTCGCCTTCAGGCAAAGCAATTATGGGGATGGATCTTGCAGCATCTGGTCTCCCTTCCTCTGTGCAATTGCTCTTGCCATCATTCACCCCTCCTTGCCATGCAGCCCCTGGAAGTGGCTTCATCCCTTCACCCCCTTCTAGGGATGGAGGGGATGGGACATTCCCTTTTGGAGCTGGCTGAGAAGTCTCTGTTCTTGCCATGCTGGGAACCTGTTCCAGGTCCTCCACACCCCCACCACCCACATGCTTCAAGTGTGCGCCCTGTCTGCTAGCAGTTGTCTGGGTGCTACACCTTACCTGGCTCTCAGGGATACAAAGACCAGCAGCATCCTCACTCCCACCCGGCCTTGGCAATTCCCCTTCTTTGTGACCACAGCCAAGTGGATCCTCTGAGGAGAAGGTCCTCAGGAGTGGAAGCATGACAGGTTTTATGACTGGGGTAGCCCTCAGGGTGTTGTCTTTAATCGCAAATAATATGTGCTTGTTGGGAGCCGAAGATGGCGAGAGGGTAAGGTCTTTGGCGTGTGACAAGGCAGTATCCTTACTTCCCCCCTTCCAGCTGCCTCTGAAATTTTCTTCCTCCCTGGATGTCCTCCTGGGTCTACCTCCAGTCGAACTCTCCCCTCTCCCTGACAGCGAGTCCCCTTGGCCGAGCCCCCCAGTGCACGCGTGCCCATTACTGAGGGCCTGGTGCCATGACTCTTCCTTTCCCATCACTTGCTCCTGGTCCTTCTGACTGTCTCCTGCACCCACCTCGTTCCTTCTGTCTTCCCGCTGGCTCTCAGAGAGCCACGGCTTCTGCTGATCCTCGAATGAGGCAAAGGACTGATCTGAAGAGCTGGTGCTGAATTTGGCCTTACTTTTGAGGTTCGGCATAAAATCAGACTGGCTGTCACTATAAAACACATCTTCCTCCTCAGGAGAAAGGGGTTCTGGGGAGAATTTCTGGTTGAAGTTTAGATCCTGGAGGCCTGCCTCTCTCCCAGCTTCTTTCTCTTGAGAGATAGACCTCAAGAACCCAGTCTCTAGGCTGGGAGTCTGGGGTTCCTCTAGAGTCTTCCCTGCCTTGGGATCTCTAGTGCACAGCTTCAGTGACAGAGGCTTCCTGGTGCAGTGCTCCCTGGGGTCTGGGCACCAGCTGGACCTGGTGGCACCCACGTCAGATTCCCCATCAGTATCATCCTTCTCGTAACTGTTTCTGTCGGCAGCTTCCCCGTTGACACAGAAGGGGCCTTTGCTAATAGTTGAAGGTGAATGAAGAATTAGAGAGCTGTCTGCACAGGCTGCTTTTGGGTCCTTCTGGGTACCAGTGTGAGAGCCAGAAGGGGCATCAGCAGGTATCTCCTTAGAAAGCTCACTTGGAGGGCTTTCCTCAAGCCCATTGGGAAGGAGGACACCATTGCTCATGGGTTCTTTCTTGCCTCTGGTCTTCTCATCGAGAGCTTTCAAGAGAGGAGTGGGACTGTACGTGCTCTTCACACACTTCCTCACGTCCTTGAGGCTGAAGAGCAGGCTAGGGGCTTTGGACTTGTAGCTGTCTGGAGACTGACTCTCACCAGGCTCCTTCTCTTGGTATCCGTTTAGCTGTCCTGGGGGAGAAGGGGTGATCTCCTTGGGCAAGCCGTCAGATGAATCCAGGACATGCTTGGTGGGTATGATGGGGGTCAGAAGCTTACTGATGTTAAAAGGTGGACTGTAATGCTCACTGGGGTCTGCAGGCATGTCAAGGGCCTCATTCTCTGGAAATGGCCCCTGGGGATTGTACTTGCTGTACAAGCCCAAGTCCCTCCTGTTAGTCAGCTTCTTTTCATCTGAAGCATCTTGTAGATTCTCTTTTCCTCGTTGGCCTCCTTTGCCAGTTTTTGGTTTCCTCCATGGGGCTTGGGTTGACTTCATCTGAGGGTCAGGCTGGCAGCTGGAAGCTTTTCCCTCTGTAGTGAATACCTGGGTGGCTGGATCCCTAGATCCCCAGGGTTCAGATGTGGAGATAGTTCCTCCTGCCAGTCTGTTCTCTTCCTGACTGCAGTGGGTCCTGGCTGGGCAGGGTGAAACTTTGTGTTCAGGGGCATGGTGCTCTTGTAATAAAGTTGTGTCCTCATAGTGTTTAGGGGCTTTGCTATCTGGGGCATCATCAATCACATCCTTCCTCTCAAGCAGCCTCGGCTGGTGGGCATTCCAGGACTCAAAGGCGCTGTTTTCGCTGTGAAGAAAGGTCCCCTTGTGAGTCCACTCCTTGCCTCGTCCAGGCTCACCCATTACTGGCTTGTGGGGCGGAGAGGGGAACCTGGACTCAAATGAACTGGCAGCATTGTCAGGTGTTGGGAGGAAGCCGCTGGAACCACGACAGGCCAGGTCAGGATTGGTGGGGGCTTCTTGCTCTCCAGCCTTCCTGCCAGATTGGAGGTTGTTTTGATGGGTGCTGGAGACTTCGGCGGGCACTCTCCTGACGGTCAAAAAGGCAGAATCGAAGCAGAAGTTGACGCCACTTTCTGGAAGAGGGGCAAATTTGGGGGGCGGTTTGAGAGATGGAGGCTTGCTGGTGGAAGGCCTGCTATCACAGCGCTGGCTCTCAGCACCATCGAAGGACTTAATTAGGGATGAAACCTTGGAACCTGGCTTGCTGCCACTCCTCAGGCCAGAAACTGGCACTTCCAGTCTCCTCTGGACCGGTGTCAGTGGGGGACTGCTTTTGGGGTACTTTTCTTCCCCTTGAACATACTTAGGCTGCTGCTGGAAGGTTGATGCCCAGCCTGCATGCTCGGTGCCTTGTGATGGTAACTGAGTCCAGATGCCACTTTTCCTATGGGTGTGGCTCACTGTCCCCTGGTGAAAACTCCCAAACACCTGGCAGCTGATATCTGGGGACACGGCCAGGTCAGAGTCATTAAAGGACATGTCCTCTGAGATGCACAAGCTCCGAAACGCCCGGTCGGTAAGGCTGCTCACCTCCCTGTCGGCATCGTCCAGCACGCTGCCGATGCTGGAGGTGTCGCTGAAGCCATCGGTGCCCTTTTTATTGCCCTGCATTGCCTGCTAGCTGGGAGGTGTCCTGGGTCAGCCAGGGGCAATTCTGAGATGACTCTGGAAGGGTTAGTGCAGCTCTCTTCCCACAAAGTAGAGCTTCCCGTTGATCAGATGCTGTTACAAAGGAGGATATGTTTTTCTCTGCCAAAAGGAAGAAGAGCATGGTATTAAAAAAATATCTAATTTAATGGCCCTCTAGAACCACATGCTAGTTCATATGGGTGATGGTACTGGTGTTAGTTAATTTTATGTGTCAACTTGTTGGACCTGGCATTCAGTTTTTGGTTAAATCCACTCTAATGTTGCTATTTAATTAATTTTACAAAATCGACTGTATGTATATATATATATATATATATATGTATATATATATATATATATATATATATATATACACACACACACACACACACACACACATATATGGTACATGGTTGTACACCCCAAGGGTCTCCTACCATATAATGTTGCTATTTTTAAAAAGTTGTAATTAACATTTAAATCAATAAACTCTGAGTAAAGCAAATAACCCTTCATGACATGGATGGGCTGCAGTCAAAAACTGAGATTACCCATGGAAAAGGCAATTCTGTCTCCAGTCTTGGGACTGGAGCTGGAACCCTAACACCTTCCTTGATAGGCAGTCTGCTCTACAGAATTCAGGCTTGTCAGTCCTAGAAATTGATGGACCCATTCATTAAAATACATTTCTATTGTTGCATCTGTTTCTCTGCAAAGCCCTGAGGAACACAGTGCTAAAAGTTCACTCTGTCTTTTGTGCAAAGGCCTTCCCTGGCATTCCTTGGACTGTCCCCCTTCCCTCTTTCATGATGCCAGGTTTACTTTTTCTGTGGCACAAAGCACAGCCTGAGAAAAACCTTGCTTCTCTGTTGCCTGTCCCTTCATCAGACTGTAAGTTCCAGGAGCTTGGGAGCCATGAGGTGGGTCATCCAACTATGCCAGTGCCACCTTAGGAAGGCATAGTTCACTTGAGCCTACATCTCCGGGCTTCTTTACTCTCTGACTTGCCCTTGGGTAAGTGCTAGGAAGAGCCAGGAGGGAGGGGAATCAGCATCCCTGGCATGTCCACAGCTCCTGGTCCTGGCACGCTGTAGTCCTCTCTAGCACAGCCCTTTTCCCTGGGCTCTCACCTTCACGGGGCCCAGCAACATGCTCCCTTTGCCTCTGGGGCTGTGGGGAGATGGCTCCTACTCTCCCTGAGTGACTCTGTACTTGGCATCTCCTAATTCTGCCCACATCTCTGTCATCGCTCCTTCACTGGCCCCAGGTGGTGGACCTTTGACAAAAAGGTCTTGGCATCTCCTAATTCTGCCCACATCTCTGTCATCGCTCCTTCACTGGCCCCAGGTGGTGGACCTTTGAGACAGCAACATTGGCAGGCTGCTCTGAGTCAGCTGACAGGTGAAATCTTCAAACATTGCCCTTTTCCCATCAGCAGAGGGAGCTGGTCACAGCAATGACAGTGTCAGGGCTTCAAGGGAGGGGAGGTGGAGGTGCTGTCAGGAGTGAGGTAGAGCGGGCACATCAGGCTCCCAGGGCCCCACCCCAACTATGTACAGCCTTTCGCTGCTGTAGGTTCTGGAGGCTAGCCTTCCTTGGGGTTTTTGTTTCCTGTCTGTTGACCACAGCTCTCCAGTGAGTTTCCAAAGCTGATTCATTGGCAGGCTGACTTTTTTTTTTTTTTTTTTTATGAATGAAAGAACTGAGCTGGGGCTCTGAGAAAAAAAGAAGGATACTGGTTCTAGCCAACTGAATGAGCTGATGAAGAAGCACTGGAAAAAGCTGTGTTTATAAGTCCTCAGCTCTACCTTGAAAGTCAGGCTTGCTTGCATCCCAAAATGCACAGGACTGCCTTTTAGAAAGTCACCTGAAAGGGGACAGTGTCAGCCTTAACCAGTCAGCTGGTCCACTACACCCTCTTCTCCAGACCATTTTCCTTTACTCAGGCTGAGGACATGAAACACTCATGTCATCTGCTTTCTGAGCACCATGTGAGACCATGGTCGCTGTTCTGGTGTCTGAATTGGAAGACTCTGATGGGGGAAGTTCTTGCCTTTCTGATAACAGGAAGTGTCCCTGTTATCTCCACTGAATTGAGTTGTTTGTGTCTGTTTTAATGCAGACGTGTATTTGTTGGTGAGAGCTGCCCTAATGAAGTGGCATGAACTGATAGCTTTGAAACAACAGGTTGGTGTCTTGCAGTACTGGAGGCGGCAACTCCGGAGAGGGGATTTTGAGGAGATTGATTCCCTCTGATGAAGATTGATTCCCTCTGGTGGTCTGGTCCCAACTTTTTTCCTTGGTCTTCTCGCTGTGTCTTTCCACATGGCTTTTCCTTCATGTTTATCTTCATGTCCAAATCCCCCCTTTCATATGAACACCAGCGCTGTTGGGTTAGATTCCACCTTAATAACCTCAACCGAGACTGACTGCATCTGCAACAATCCCGCAATTGTCCAAATGTGATCACATTCTGAGATCCTAGGGGTTGGGATTTCAACATATGTTCTTTTCAAGGATATTGTTCAACTCATAACATTGAGCATTCACTTTGCAGCTCTGAGGAAAGAGCAGTGACAGCTAAGGGTCAACTCTGGATGGCAGAGTTGCACTGCTGAGCCATGAATCTGTGGCCCCTGAGAATTTTTGTTATGGGATTGGTGTGGAGGGGGTGCCTTAGTAGCTTTGCTCATTGTAAGTTAGGTTTTAAGTATAATCATACTTACCAAAGATTCAAGGAATCTTCCAATGTCTTGGATGCTGGGGTGTTGATCTTGGCAATCATTAAATTCTCTACTTCCACCTTCAGATGAAAATAAGAGAGTTGAGACCTAAATTTAGAATCTTTGAATTAAGCAAACACTGCCAAATCAATGCAACAGCTACTACTATTAGCAGCTACTTATTTTTTCCCTTTGAACATTCAGCTTCTATCTCCTTCCCCTGAATAAAAGCATTTGATAAACTTTGGGAAATTTCCTTGCCCACTGGTGTTCAGCATTGATGGGGCTGAAAGTCAAGATGCCAGTCAGACCTAGCATGGGATATTGTACTGTTTCTTCTAGTGTGATGTGGATGGACATGGGCCCCAGCATTTTTTCTCAGTAGAATTGTTCTTTGCTCATTGCTTTCCAGCCTGGAACTTCAGCTTTCACTTTGAGTCTCCAAGGGTACCAGTTACCCACTTCTGCTTAATTTGTCTGGTTTTGCTTCTCTCTGTGTTACCAGAGAACTCTAACTCATCATGGGTTTGCATCAAAACATCAAATAGTAAGGGTGTTCACTGAATATTCAGAAAATAACCACAGCCTCCCCCCCTCTTGCTAGTTTAATTGCAAAAATTTCTTGAATTCTTACTTGATTTATCTGGTTTCTGTTGGGATGGTCATAGAGTTAACCTCATTCCCAGCCACTGCTACCCAATGGAAATGTTCAACATGGTAGCTGACATGCAAAGGTGTTACCAGATGATTCCATACCTGTTATAGCAGTGGGGGCTGCAGTTGCCTGTTCCTCTGGATTTTAGAATCAGCAGTTTCAAAACTTACTTTCATGCTTATATTTGATGTCATTGATGCCCATCTAGAAAGAGATGAGAAAAATAATTTTAGTGGAAACAGGCTGGAACAAGCACATGTACAGTGCCCCACCCCACCAAAACTGTTTTTAAATGTCAAAAATACACTTGGTCTTCAAAATTCTTTTATTCTACACTTGAAGCCAATAAAATTCCAAATATGGGCATTTTTTGTAAAAGCCAACATAGGACTCACACATAACCTCAATATTTTGTCTTTGGTCTTAGAGGTCTTCAGGAAAGTGTCTTGAGCTTTTGGAATTTCTAATATAATTGGCCTAGCTGTAAATTATTTCTTTGCTAGTCAAATCTGACCAAAGGCCCATTTTCACCCATGGGGACTAATAACTCAGATTTTGCAGTAAAGAGAACTGGAGCAGCTGAATTTGAATCCACTCAGCAAGCAGCACAGTGTTCGATTTATAGTTGGCAGGAATATCTATTTTGAGTATCTATTTTGACAACTAAAAGAACTAAAAAGCTGCCCAGAAGAATTTTAAGAATGTTCAGAATGAAATGTATACTGATTAAAATAATCGACTATGCAAATTTTAAATGTAGACCACAAGGTTCTCCAGAAGACCTTCTGCATCTCATAACTCCTGAATATTAATCTAATCCAAAGGAGTTTATTACTAATGACTCAAATTTGTGGAGCACATGGTTTTGGAGACCACAGAGCCAGTCTGTGTCCACTGCTGTATAAGGGGGCCCCACCTCTGGCTCCCAGGTCCCCCCATGTTTACCCACAGCATGGTGGGTTCACCTTTTCCATAGCTGCATTGTGACAAATCTACACCATGGGAATTGCTGATTGCTTCTCACTCACCACATCTAGAAGGAAATTCCTTGAACCCAGGAAGGGGGTCATATTTGCCTTTGTGTACTGAGCAAACCAACCTAGAAAGTGAATAATGTTTGTGGCAATGGTCTGATTGGGTGTCTCTATCTCAATTTACTTTCTGGAGGACAAATCAAGGCATAGAAAAGAAGGCACAAGAAAGAAGGAGAAATTATACTGAGAAGGTCCCTTGACTTTGGGTCTTCAGGTCACCTGAAAAATTCAGATCAACTCAGTGACTAAGTGATGACCTCAATATGCAGCCTGCAGCTCCCCCGAGGTATAACTTAGGGACAAGGATGAAATCTATTCATGCAGCACATGGATGAGGTAGATGTAGAAGAGAATGGTGATGTTTACTTTGTAGACATTTAAGGGACTCAGCACTCTGTGGTGGGTTCATGGACTTGCTCTCCTCACTGCTGAAAGGCATTTCCCAGAGGCTGGCACAAAAATTTCTTCTCTCTGCTTTGGACCCTTGGAAAGAAGCTGCTCTGAACTGGTGAGACATCTCACTCACAGAATACTTTTCAGGTAAAATGGTCTGTTTACCCTCAGGTGATGTGGATGAGGAAAAACTGCATATTACCCAGTCACATTATGAACAAGGCCTTGGAATCTGCTTTGATGAGTACATAGAAATGAATACATAGAAACAAGAGCAAACATTTCTTCATAACGTCTCATGGTGTTGTAAGGTGCCATTTATGTCTATGGCCTGCAAAACCAGTTCTCTTAAATTCTTTTGATCTCCTCCCCTCCCATTTTTTCCTTAACTCATTTGGGTCTTCCTTTAGTCCCCAACTCCTGACTGGATAGCTCCATGGGGGAATCTTCGCTCCTCATTGAACTTCACTTTCAAGTTTCAGTTGACTATTGGTCAATATCTTCTTGAGACACTCTCACATGCTGACTTGTGGGGTGCACATGTTTTGCTGATCCCTGCCCTGCCTGCCTGTTCAATCTCTTAACGTCCTCTCCTGCACCATAAGAGCACCCTTCTTCCAGCGCTGGTGCCTCTTCTCTCTTTAAAGTCTCAATGTGGGAATTTTACCCCTACGGTGTTCTTTGTGCAGAGCTACAAGCTGACCATGTGTCCAGGTCAGGCAGCTCATCTGGGCTCTGGTCTCCTATCTTCAGCTGCCCCCGCAAGACAGTTCTACACTCATATTTAAAATGGATCCATGAGCTTGTTCTTCCTCCAGGCATGGAAGAAATTTGTGAGAAATTTCCATGTGACACCTGTGACAAAGCTCCATGTTCCCCATTTTCAGGTCATCTTTTAAGGTTTCTTGTCCAGTACATTGACCTTAAACACCACCATCACTGTGTGGCCCTAGCTGCTGCCAGGTCTTCCTTGGGCTACTTGAGGAGACTAATCATTCTTAGCACTGCATCCATCTTTTAAAAATCATATCTCATTATGTCAACTTCTGGCTTAGAATCCAGTTTTAAAGGCTAAAGATCAGTCTCCTGAACAAAGAGCTTCCTTTCTACCCTCCTCTGGAATCATTTTCTCTCTCTCTCTCATGCTTAGTTTTCCAATCAGCTTGAACTTCTGTCATCTTCATATGTCACTCTACTTCGAACTCAGGTTAGAAGTAACTCTAACTCTGCACATGTTCTTTGACCTGGAATTCTTTACTTCCACCTTTTCTCTGCTACGAATTTAACTTCTACATTATGCTGCAGCATTCAGTTCATATGCCCCTTTAATAAGGTAGCTCCTTTGAGCCCTTTAAAACCTTCCTTGTTATATGTTTTCATGGCAAGTGTATCCCTCTCATTTGAAGTATGTATTATAATTTTAACGGACCATTTAACTGGGTGATTTGTTGGTTAATGTTTGTCTGTCCTGCTAGCCTGTGTGCTCCACTTTGGCAGGGCCTATATCTGCCTGACTTTCCAAGATATCATCCTCTGATAGCCTAGTGCACAAAGTAAGAATTATCAGTTAAATAAATGATTGAATGCCTTACCTTGGTTGTGATATTATTTACTATATGAAATGGCTTGGCAGGACTTACTTTAAAGTCAATTATAATGCAACAATTCCAAAATTATCACTAAGTTCAAATTAGTAAATTTTAATCCAAATGGATAAGACCTATAATATACTAAATGTGCCTGTGGTGGAAGCAGGTGGGACAGATTATTCCCAGAAATGGCTCCCAGACAGGCAGGGTGGGAGACATTCATTCGCACCTTGGCGTATATCATTCAATTTAAAACTGAGTTTCAAGGTGAATATTGGTTTGCATTTACATCTTGGAAAAATGAAAAGCAACTTAGCAACTTCACCCTTGATACTCTAATTACGCTCGGTACTCGGAGTCTGGGGATGGCCTTGAATCTCTTGGCAAGACCAGCATCCAGCAAACATTTGTGGAGTGCATTAACTGGGGTGTTTACAGCTACATCCCAAATGGCCACTAACTGACATGTCATCTTAATGATGGGTGTCAGCAGAGGAACTGTTGCCATCGGCCTGTGCTGTTCAGACACCCCGTGCCCTCTTCTCATGGGCCTTCCAAAGCTGTGTAGGGCACTGATGCTGGGTACTGGCCAAGCTAGCATCACGTTGAGCATGTTGTGCAAAGCACCAGAGTGTACAGGGGAATGTGGTCCCTGGGTAGGAAAGCCTTGACTGTGCTTTCAAGCTCAGTGTTGGGGAAGGGGTTAAGGTTTTGGGGGACGTACCCTCCCCAAACATAGGCTTGGGGCAGGCTTGGAGCATGCATGCAGCCTTGAGGCTGGGAGAATTACACTCAAGGGCATGTCTTATTTTCTCATCGTCAGGGCCATCTTTTGGATGTTACAAGCCAAATCTGAGTGGGCATCCCCATGCACCAACTTTTCCTCACCACAAGCAATGCAATACTCTTTGCATAGTCATCCCAAATTCTAACTCTTCTAAAATGTTTTCACACATGATGCTCTTCCCCATAACCTGCTGCTGAACTGCCAGGAGCTGGAATATGCTGTTTTTCATGGATACAGTTTTTCTTTCTCCTGATCCCTTCCAAATTCCTCTGTGTGCTCCTCAGAGCTTTCTTGGAGGGGAGCTGATGCTTCTGCCAACTCGCCCTCCCTTTAGGTCTCCAGTCTCTGATGAGGAAGCTGCAGATCCAGGTGGGTCCTGGCTTGGCTCCTTGGGGTAGACATCCTTCTGTCTAGAAAGTCTCTCCTTCCCTTGGCTACTGACTGCTAAGCACTTCCTCCTCTGGCCTCCTAGACTCTGTTGAACCTTTAAAATATCACTTGCACTGCTTTATTCCACTTTATCTCCTGTGAATCCATCTTCCTAACAAGGCTAGAGCGTCTTGGCCTGAGGACCTGACCTGGTTGTGACTGACAGGAGGCTAGTGCGTCAGGTCACTTGTTTTCAGCTGCTGTTGCTGAGTACACTTCTTGGGCCACAAGGATGTGATGACAGAGATTCGCTGCAAGTGTGCCGATAGAAGTCCCACGTTCTCTTGGTCTCTCACAGGGCTCCTGGCCGACAGCCAGCCCAGGCCCAAGAGGTGAGAGGTCATACAGCCCAGCTTCTGCTTTGAGGGCTCCTCCAGACTGTGAGGATCAGAGTGGCCAGGGAAGGGGCCCTGAACCAGATCGCCACAAGCAGCTACTCATCTGATCCCCACAGCTGAGGAAGTAGGAGGAGCCCAGAACCCTGACTGGTACCCCTGGGAGGCCCCAGCTCCAGTGCCATAATCACCCATGTGACTGGGCATTATCAGCTTCATTTCTGAGATGAGATAAGGGAGCCTAAGGGAGCCTCAGAGAGGTGAAGTGCGTGTGCTCCATGTCACAGAGCTGGGGAGCGGCCTGGGGTCCTGCCTGGAGGCAGGACATAGTAAGGGAGGTAGCAGTTGGTGGTCTGGCATGGGTGGTTTGCCTGACAGAGTTAATTTGAAATAAAGGACACCCAGTGAAATTTGAATTCTCAATAAATATCGAATGGTTTTTTAGTATAAATGCTTCCCATGCCATGTTTGGGATCTACCCTGTATTAGAGTTCTCCAAAAAATCAACCATCTAACTAAGAATAAGCATTTTTTGTTTATCTGAGATTCAAATCTCACTGGGAAGCCTGCTTTTATCTGGCAACCTAAGGGTCTCACCAAATTTTAGGACACAAAGTAGATCACAATCCAAGGAAGTGAAAGCAGTGAGGCAATGTTGGACCACCTACAGCAGGAGACACACCCTATACATATGATCTTGTTTGAGTCTCACCTCACCTTGAAGGAGGTGAATTCTCACCATCTCCTAGATGGAAGAACAAGACACAGAGAGGTGCAGAATGTTGCTCAGTGTCACACAGCCTATAAGGATGAAAACTGGGGCTGGGATTTAGGTCAAGTTCACTCCCCCCCCACCACCCTGTGTTTTCTCTTGGATGAAGCCCTAACCCTCTGATCCATAAGCCCAGGTGCAGGTGGGTGGGCCCTGGCCTCATGGCTTAGAGCTCAAGGGAGAACTTAGGTCAGAGGTAGAGAAAAGGAGAGTTTTCATTTTTATTTCCCTCCCAAGAATACTCTCAGTTCAGCTTCTCCCACAGGAAAGGAACTGATGGTTCAGTCGCAAGCACAGAACTGGCCCTCCTTGTGGGGACAGATGTGCAGGGAGGGTCATGTGGCCTGGCTGTGCAGGGCACAGAGGGAGGCTGTGTGGGGTCCGAGCATACTCTTGAGTTGCTGAGAAGGCCATTTTCTCCTCTCTTCCCTGCCCGTCTTCACGCAGGAAGCCACTGGGGTTTGTTTCGTGCTGGACCTGACCACTTGCCTGCAGTGTGGTTTTGGAGCCCCAGCTCTTTGGCTGGATTTAATTACCTTAATTGAATGGTGTTTTCACTTCTCAGTAAAGGGGAAGCAGGAAGCTGGTGGAGATGACAGGGGTTGGCTTTATCACACCCAGAAGGCCCTAACAAATTGAAATTGATTCTCCTCCTTCCTTTTTCTGGGTGGTTTTTTGAGACATTGATGGGGGTATGCCTTAAGGAGTGGTTTGGTGTAGTGAACCATGACAGCCCCTGTCTGTGTGTGGATCGGGCTGTTCCAGCTCATGAAGCAGATGTTGCACACACAGCCTCCAGCACCTGGCCCCACACCAGGCTTTCTCTGGACCTGTGCCCTGCTGGTTAGTCTCAGGCCAGGCTCTCGACCTCTCTGCGCAGTTACCAATAGCTATCTTGCTTGCTCTTTCATATCCTTGTCTACAGCTTATATTTTACAAGGTGAATGGTGAAATGGCAATATTAACGTTCTTGGTTGAGGGCCCTCAGAAGGGGTTCAGAGAGTCTACAGGGTGGGTGGCAGGCCTCAGGCCACCTCAGGCCACCATTGCAGTGCCTGTGCTTTCTTGGGAAAACTTGGCAGGTCCCCTTTCCTGCTTACAGCTGAGGAGGCAGAGCTGCCTGGGTTAAGCACTCGTGTCTTAGTGGGTGCTGGCCTGGACTGCCCCTCTTGCCTCTGGAACCATGATCTTTCTCCTCAGCTATGTGCCAATGAAGCACTACTCGGTTCTCAGGACTCCTTCTGATTGGAAATCAGGAACTTCCAGTATGCTTATATTCTATGGGTTCTATGGGAAGAAATGGACTCTCATAAGCCAGACTTGAAGTTCCTTCATGCACTCATCTATCTGCTCAGTCACTGTTCCTGGAGCACCTAATCTCTGCTCCACCCTGTTCAAGTCCTAGAGTCATGCCAGGACTACCTGCGCTCTCTCTGTGAGGACTTTCAGGAGGATGTTTGGCCACATTTGCCCCTTGTTGCCTTGCCTGGTTTGGATTGGTTTCTACTGGGCAGGGCCCTTGTAATGCACAACTCAGCTTTGGTTTGCACATTCAGTGACTGGTTTAGCCATTTTGGCCCCATGGGTCTGGTAGGACAGAGGAAGGGGTCAACCTGCATCCTTGCCTGGCTTAAATGACTCCAAGCTAGGTGCTGAGCTGACTGGGAGAGTCAAGGGCTCTCAGGCTGGCCTGAGGCTCTTGTGGCCCGTGGGAGGCTGAGGCTGTATTCAGCTCCAGGAGTGGAGTGCTTGTTACTGGCAGCTCTGAGAGCTTCACTGGCTCACATGTGTCTGAGTCCTTGAACCACGTCATGTGTGCATGGGGCCTCACTGCCCGGCAGCATGTAGGAGTCCTGGACATCCCGGGTAATGTAGCTGAAGAAACCTGCCTGCCTGGGCTTGTCTGCTATGAGTGGGCGGTCACAGCAGCTGTGGGCATTCTGTTGCCTCCAGAGAGTTCGGGGGAGAGGATTTTTCTCTGAAGTTCACCCAGCCTGAATCCTACCTATGACCTGTCTCCCTGGTCTGCTGTGTTTGGATAGGATATTTTCTAGGGAGTCTCTGTCATCGACAAGACATGTCATTGACGGCCATATCTATAGTTAGGAGCCAGGGTCCCTGGCCCAAGTGAAGCCAAGGCTGGTTCCACCAGAGCTCTCCAGGATGGGAAGGCACCAGCACCTTGTGGCATCACACAATCGGAGAGGGACCCAGTCATGGGACAAAAGGGGACCATTGAGACATGGAGATATGGAAGAGGAAAGAGACCCAGAGAGATGGGCTGGAGTTCAGGGGTCTCCCCACAACCTGCCCCTCTGGTTTTATTCTTGTTCCCTGCTAGTGTGGCCAGGGAGGCTGTAAGGTTTAACAACAGCCCTTGTGGGCTAAAGTCTTACTTGGCAGCACTGATTGACTTCTATGTCTAGTTTCCCCCTTCAGATCTGATGTTCAAAGCAAAAGTGGGGTGCATGTAGTGGGTCCTCTTGCAGTGCTGGGGGCTGCTCTGGGTCTAACAAGAAGGTCGGTGGGAGGGGTAGTCAGAGAGGTGAGCAGCAAAATCATTTCTGTCGGTATGTCCCTGCTTGTTTCCCAGTCCTTCTCTGAATCCACATGTTCTGACACACAGTTGCTTCCATAAGGATACATAGGCAGGGTCACTTAGAGCGTATCAGCAGTGTATCTTCACACTGTTTCTGACCATTTCTGGAATCTGATATTTTCAGGGATCATATCTAGAAGCCCCTGGTGACCAGAAAGGCTGGACCCTGCCACGCTACCTCTGGAGGCTGCCCTCTTATCAGATAGGGGCTCAGGCCTGTGCCGTTCAGCTTCTTACCAGCGCTCTCTCTATACCAGGAATGCTCTACAAACACATGATCCCTGGACAGGGGGCCCTCAGGATTCCTTGTGGACTCAGAGACATCCCAGTTTACCATTAGGGGGGAAACTATGTTGGCATGGAAGGTAAAGGAAGAATACAACTGACCCTAGTCAACACAGCTCTCTCCTATGATCTTGCTACTTATCCTTCTGACTCCCCCTGACCTCCTTGTTTAGACCCAAGCCCAAATCCAAGGGTCCCATGAACTACTAGGGCAAGGTCACTGCTGGAAAAGCTGTGTCAAACACAGCAGTCACCAAAATGGTGGGCCCACTTGGGGTCAGGGCCAGTTCCAGATTTATTCTACATTTGCTAAGTATAGCCAGGTCTGTGAGCCTCCGATTTCCAATCTGTAAAGTGGACCAGTGACACACAAATGTATTTATAACAGGGTCTCTCAAACTCAGTGCTACTGACTTTGCCAAAGTTTCCTGGGCAAAAATCATCCTGGGTTCAGAACTGTTGTTACAGAATCAAAAAGAGAGCCCAGCATCTGGACATCATTCATTTGTTCATTCATTCACTTACCCCTTTCACATTTTACAGGGACATTTTGTCCTGGGTTTTGAAAATGATAGGAACAGACTTGAGATGTGGTAGGCACAAGGTGAGAAATGGCACTGAGCCAGTGAGTCTGAGCCAGTGAGTCCAAGTTCTGACGCCTTGGCCTTCAGGCTTGATGTGTCTCAGAGGCAGGCCAGGCAAGCAAGGGGAGGGGCAGGTAGTGTTGCACATGGTCTGGCTTCCCTGAGACCTGGCAAGCTGAGAGCCAGCTGCAATATGACCTGACATCAAAGGTAGGGCTCAGGTAGGAGGCCTGAGACCAGCCTCCTGATCTGGCAGGGAGTGGGCAAAGGGCTGGGACAGTTATGAAAAGCTCTGTATCTCCTCTCCTCCTTGCCTGCCTTAAGCTTTCAATGAAAACTGAGATGGGAGATGGCTGAGAAAACATCTCCCTAAAGTCAGCCTGGCAGTCCTTTAGCGGCTCAAGTCACTCCAGGGTCATTACTGATAGAAGAAACCATAGCATCTTGAGTACAGAGGCCTTTAAGATCCCCTGGAATCTCCATGAGATTTAGAAATCCTTCCTGGCCTCAGTGCCTGTGTTGTGCTCATGTCCTTTTTTGGCTGAACCTCCAGGGTTGGCCAAGTAGAGGACGGGGGTATGGGGGGGGGTTTCCTGCTACCTTTATGTGCATGGTCCAGAAAGGTTTTTCACCCTTCCTACTAAGAAAGGGAGGGCTGTCAAGTCGTGGGGAGGAAGCCTTCATAGCGGATTAGCTCTTTGGGCTCTTGCTGTCAGATTCCAACTGTGCTTGCAAGTTCCCGGATGCCTTCTGCTATAGGCTTAGAAGGGAGTGCACTTTGTACCAAGCTGTCTTCAGTCTCCACCTGAGGAGTAATGTGAGCTGAGTAATGTCAAGGTACAGCCTCTACCTTGACATTGGAGGCCACATAATATGACTCACTTGAGCAGCCCCCCTCGGGAGAATGTTCCAGAATGACACTGATGACTTATATTGTGACTGACATATCTCAGCAGTGTTTCACATGTTCTGGTTTTGAGTCCTGATTCAGATTCATGTGCTTTGAATAGTGTCTTGTGCCTTCTCCTCCATCCACCTTCACCAGCTGTGTCAGTTAAGCCCTGAGAACCTCAGAGTAACTAATAGATGTTTTGGGTTTTCCCAACTAAGTAGAATATAAGACTGAGTGATAGGGCTATGGTTTGGCTGGATTTGGTGAAATGTGGTTTAAACCCTCAGATTGCAAATAAAACCAAGATCCACTGCAGCCTATTTTGAAATATTGACATTGTGCATCTTCAAGAGGGTCAGCTTCTTTTAAAATCTCTTTGCTTCACTCCAGTAACCTGGGCAGATAGAGTGAAATTCAGAGACAAGAAGGAAGGCAGCCTAGCCCTGGTTCCCCTGGATTTGGTTACTGAGATTTCTGGCATAAGATGGAGAAAAGGGCTCTCTCTAGACTTGGGGATTCCCCCTTTCCCAAAGGTTTCCAGGTTTCCTGAGGATCAGAAACAAAGAAGCAGAAAACACAAAAACACTTGGCCAGATCCTGGTGAGAAGACACAGGCTGGACATAACGCATAGGATGAGTCCACAGACTGGACTCATCCTATCTCTGAGGACTCACAGCCTTCTTGGGCTTCCCTGTCTTCTCTTCACAGCTCTGTCTCTTGTGTCTCCAGGGGATCCAAGTCCCTCTGTTCCAGGACCCAGCATTTTGCTAGTCCCTTTTCCCCCTAGCAGGCACAGTTGCTCTCATCCCGGAGAGCTTGTGGTCACCAAAGAGCCGGCACAATTGTTCTCCTCCAAAGACCCAGGGGCAGACGCATGCTGGACTCAGGTCACCCGAGATGTCTATTTATAAACCAACCTGATAAGCACCATCTGCCCTGCTCAGCCAGGCCACACTCCACAGCAAAGCTAAGCCTCCGAGTGACAAACTGAACATTTCCTGTATCAGCTAGACTTGAAAAACTGGCCCAGAGGAGAGGCAGGGGTTTCCAAAGCTGGCCATTGGTCCTGAAGGGCTCAGTGCAAAGGCCTCAGCTGGAATCTTCACTGCCTCTGTGTGTGTGTGTGTGTGTGTGTGTACCAAACAGACTCATCTGAAAGACTATTCTCATACCCCAGAGGTTATTACTATTATTTTTTTCTGTTAAGGGTCACATAGTAAGTGTTTCTGTTTTTGCTGGCCATGCGGTCTTGGCTCTTGTGGTATGAAGACAGCCACACAAATGAACAAGTATGGCTGTGTGCTAATAAAACTTTATTGACAAAAATCAAATCATGATTTGCAACCACTGCTCTAAAGGAGCTCTGATACTGAGAAAATTGGCCCTCTTTTCACACAAACATGTTTAATCTAGATCCCTATATATTATAGAAGTTTTTAAAATATTTTTTCAAAAAAGGTTCATATGTTCATATCATATCATAGGTTCATATCTTAATATAGTCATTGTTTTTTAGAGTTGTTTTAGATTTCCAGCAAAATTGAGCAATGAGTGAAAGTAAAGATTTCCCAGGTCATCCCTTAACATCCATTAGGGTGTTTTAAAGTCCTAAATAATAGTTTATCAAAGCTGCCTAGTTTTCCATGATATTTAATATTGCTCTTTTCGGTGGTCATTTTTCCTCATAAGAAACAAAAAGATTGCAGATTCACCAAAGCCTATCCTCCAATAATCCGGTCATGAACCCCCAGATATGTGAGAACACACAGTCTGTGGGGAAGCCTATGCTGAGGACATACATATTCTTGGAATCCATGGCCCAGAATGCCCATGACCAATTGTACTCTTTGCTATAGCTGGTATGATCCTGCCCGGCCCAGTACTGGGTAACACAGGACAGCCATTCTCCGCTGTGCAGCCAGTCATTGTGGGACTGCCCCTGTAGAACAAAGCAGTGACCTGGGCATGTCCACAGGCTTGTGCCCTACTAAGCCTGGTGGGAGCAGAGTGCCCTGAAAGATGCCTGGAAGGCTGAAGCCACACACAGCGGTCTGTCCATGTGTTCGGTACGGCATACCCCTCATTGTCCACACAGCAATCCAACACCCACGACACACCCAGCACAGAGATCTCAGCCCCGACGTGCCCCTTGCACTCACACAAGCCTTGCACAGTGTCCTGGCCCAGAACCACACCCCCACACCGCCAGCCCAGAGTGGGCGCCCTGCTGCAGGGAACTTGAACCTCATTGCCCACGCTAAGAAACCCAGGCGGGAGTCTGTACCCTACCTTCCGTTCTCCGAGTGTCCCGGCTGCTTGCTCTCCAGGCCTTCTCAGGAATGGGAGAGAATCTGACTCTTCCAGCAGCCCGACTGCCCAGTAGCCAAAACCCTCGTGTTAGCCCAGCTGCCCAGAGATGTGAAGGGAGTGGATTCAAGACCCAAGCCTCTGTTTTTCACAAGCCTGTCCACCTGCAGTCAATCAGTGACCAGAAGCTGGATGTCCGTGAAGCTTACCTAAATAGAGACCCAGCCGGGGGAAACCAAATGGTGTACTTGGTGGGGAAGAGGCAAACAGTCCGCACTGCAACACCCGTGTGGTGTCAAGTAACAGTCAGATTAAACAAACAGCCTCAGCAGCTATTTTTACATCCAGATCGGCCACGGGTAATAGATAACTTGGGCAGTGAGAAATTGCTTGCCCCTTAGCTGGACCCTAACCCCTATTCCAACTTCAGCCCAGAGTGCTTTCTAAAGTTCCGCCAACACTTAGATTCAAATAAAATTATTCTGAAGTTTGAAGGGAAAACTTTGTTCAGGGAAACACTGAAAACTCGATAGTGTGTGCCTTGGAGCCAGCGCCTGGCGACCTGCTGATGTCCCGGGGCAGAAATAGCCCGTTTCATCATCGGTCGGAGGAGCTCAGCCTGCATTCCTCGAGGAAGGAGTTGTACTCTGCCACACTTTTGGAACAAAATAACATGCCCACCTGCAGACTGGGGGAGGTGGGGCTCCGGCTCAGGGTGGGAACTGCAGAAGGACAGGAAATAATCAGGGAAGAGGCAAGGTAAATGTCTACTTGTAAGCCTGATCTTGGCTTGTCCAGTTGTTTCAAGGTCCAGTGCCAATGGGTGAGGGTCTCTGCCAGGTGAGAGCTTTCCTCTTACAGCTCCCATATGGGGTCACATATGCCTTCCCAATGGAAGCTTTCTGTCTTTGCCTGGGGTTACCTGCTCCCCAAACTCATTGCAGCCCCCAGGTCTCATCCATCCCCTATGCCTTCATTCATGTTGTTCTCCCCAACTTGGCCCTGTGAGCATCCAGTTGGCCAAGATTTACACACATACCATGTTTTTTTTCCTTTCTCTCCAAGAGCCCTTTCTCTTGCTCTTCTGCTCTGTGACTGGGAAAGCCGAGGTACCTGGTCCCTGCTCTGTGCAGCTATCTCCCTGTGGTGCTCCAAAGCCTGGGAAATATGCTTCACCCTGCAGCTCTGTGTCTATTTGTGGACTGCCCCTCCCACCCTTGTGGGCTTCTCCCGGCTAGCAACCTCAGTCTAAGCCCAAATTCAGGGCTTGGCACCCCTCCCCCCAGACTTGAATCCACTAGTGGCCAGGGTCGCAGAGAAACATGTTTGTGTATTTGATGCTGAACTGAGTCAGAAAGAACAGCACCTTGTTATCCCAAAGATGGAGACCCCAACCAGGTAGAGCACCCAGCCCCCTTTCCTCCCAGAGACCTAGAAACTGACCTTGGCCAGTGGGATTCTTGCTCAATGGTGAGTGCTAGAGATAGGTCTGGGGTGATCCAAAGTCAACATCTTGTTTTTGTCCACCCCACCTTCCCTTCCCTTCCCTTCCCTTCCCTTCCCTTCCCTTCCCTTCCCTTCCCTTCCCTTCCCTTCCCTTCCCTTC
>PVHY01021131.1:0-24456 GCA_004024945.1 Uropsilus gracilis
GAGGACTGTGGGTATTTTGTTGGTAGATAAGGTGTGATGGGTGACATTCATCTGAGGAGGTGAGACCTTATTTCCCTAAATTATACATAACTGTTGTAAACCAATGTTACCTTAAAAAAATAAAATGGAAAAAAAAAAGACACATAAATTCTTATACAAGGTCTGTAAATGTGCTGAAAATCACTTTAAATAGATAATGCATGTGAGAATTACTTCTCAAATATAACTTATTTTATTTTTTTGAGACTAGGTCTTGCTATGTGCCCGGGATAATCTCGAACCTGTGGAATCAAGTGATCCCTAGTCTCAGCCCCCCCAGTAGCTAGGATATCCAGCACACACCACCATGCCCAGCTTATAACTTATTTTAAAAATATGCATTTGAAACCAAATGTTACCTCTGGGCACGTAACAATATGTAAATAAAAACAGAATATATGCTATGAAACTCTTATTGAAATACTTTGGTCAAAAAGGTACCTTGAAGATTGGTTTTCATTAGTAAAATATAAAAACAGACCACATTACCATGAAACTGCTCAGATTATACAAAAAGCTCAGAATCTAAATTTTTTATTATTTCTAAAGAAGATGCAATGGGCACTCATTCACAGGTATAAAACTAAACTGACCTCAGAACTATAAATCTGCAATTTAAAATACTCTCTTTCAGAGTATTTTATGTGGCCCTGTTGGTGTACTGGCACGGACAGCATCAGTATCACAACTGGAACAAGAGTAGCGTGACTTTCAAACAATTTGAAAAAAAAAAGAATTCACAACCTTCCTTTCCCAGGAGTATCAAGCAGGAAGGATATATACCTGTAGAACTAAGTGGTCTTAATGGTGGAAGAGGACCCCTGTTAAAATTGCTCTGGCCTCCACGACTTTCATTGTAAGTTCCTCGGGGCGTATTCTGAGCACTCCAACTGGAGCCTCTTGTTCCTTCTCGACGACTGTAGTTTCCTAAACAAAGGCAACACAACCAAAATTCACTTTTTTCAGAATTTCGACTGGATTAAGAATGACTTGATTGTGTTTCTTAATCTCCAAAAGCAACGAAAGAGAAACTGAAGTTCTGTATGTAGAATATTCTATTGAATGACAGCACTGGCAGCATCACACATAAGAGGAGGTTTTGGAGGCAGACTGCCAATTACGAGTCCTGGTCAACTGACAATGTTCTCTTCCAGAAAGTGGGAGTAGTCACAGAACCTACCTCATGGGGGTGATGTGACAGGGCTATGTAAAGTACTTAAAACAATTACTAACACAGTTATGTATTTGCTATTAATATAAATTCATTCTCTTTCACTCCCATTCTGATTCAGCAGCATGAAAACATGTCATAATTAAAAGTTTACTCAGTTTCTAAATATTGGAACAATTTAAAACACTAAATACCACGACCAATCCTGAGGAAGCTACTGAAAAGCACAATTGTGAAAATAACAATTGTGGGTATTATTCAGGAAGAATAAATACAATTCTCAAAGTAAAATAAAGAATTAGTCATGACTTCTTTTTAACTCAGCACTAAACATACAATTAATCAAAGATTAACTTAAAAGTAGATTTCATTGTTATCCAATAAAGTACTCTGCAAACATATCAGTGTAGAGGCAGTTTAATTGTAATAACAGAAAAATATTTTATCTGAATCACTTCTATTTGATATTCTAGAATTTCAATAGTCTAACCCATCAGAAAATATATATAATTAGTTACCCTTTGAAGCCGGTGGCGTGAAAAATCTATTCTGACTGTGAAAAGCACCCCGTCCTCCTCGATTGCCTGAAAATCCACCACGAGAAGAAATCTTCTGTGACACTTTCAGTGGCCGTTTCGGTGGGGGTATTCCATCTTGGGGGACCACTTCTTTACTTTCAGCTGCAACAAAGTCATCCACATGCATAGATGGTGGTCTACTTGTGTTCTGTTTTCTCTGACGAAAAATATCATGGGGTCGAATACCCTGCCCAAATCCTCCTCTGCCCCTTCCTCTTGGTGGTGGTACAACATGAGCTCGTTTGGCAGGTTCAATGTATTCAGATTTCCCACTAGAACAAAAATAGTACATCAACACATTTTTTTTTCATATTTCCAGGGAAGATATAATTCAATCTTTGTTGTACTGAAAACTATACTTCAAGTACTTCTTATTCCAATTCTGTTAACTTTGCAAACATCCGTATTACTTTCTAGAAAAATACACAAAGCTAACCTAAGAACAGTATAGTTAGGACTAAATTATTTATAGTAATCTAGTTCACCTCTTGTTTCTTGTTTGAACCTTCATAAAACAGACAACATAACATATAAGTTATGTCCCAGACAAATTATCTTTAAAAAATCTGAAGAACTCAAACATGACTCAAATATCATGTTCATTTTCTTTTTACAAAATATCATGTGACTATCTTAAATTTATATGACCACAATCAAGATCTCTAGTAAAATTAATTTTACCTTGAAGTTATAAAGGTCTCATGTTTGTGTTTCCCAAGTTTGAATCCTTTAGTAGTCTTGGTTCTCCCTGGAGAAGATGGTTCTGACAAAAATGAGCGCTCTAATTCTGAGTGCAAGTCAAAGTCACTGCAGCATTTTTCAGAGAGTTCAATTAAGTCAACCTTTACCTGAAATCATAAAAAATGAAATAGTGAAAATATACCTTACATTTAACTATTAAGGTCACATTTGATTATAAAAATTCTAATTTTCTATAAATTATATTTGACCCCAATATTCTAGGTTTGCTTCTTTCCCACACCTGTAAAAGCAAAATCACTGGTAGTTAAAAAAAAAAATAATTTCACAGGGGAAGGGGAGGGCACAGAGATTAAGATGTTTCATGGGTGATAAGATGTGGGGGAACCCCAGGGTAGACAATGATGTGAAAAAGATGTATGTGTGTGGGCCAGGCATGGAGGTGCATGCCTGTAAGGGGCAGCATAGGAAGCAGTGGCCGGGGCCAGGGATCATGGTTTGAGTCCTGCCGGGGACACGTAGCGAGACCTAGTCCCAAAAAAATAGCTGGGCGTGGTGGTGTACGCCTGTAATCCCAGCTACCTGGGAAGCTGAGGTTGAGGATTGCTTGAGTCTGTGGTACCCCGGGCAACGTGAACCTGCAGTTCCATGGGCAAAAATAGCAAGACCTAGTCTCAAAAAAAAAAAAAAGTGTGTGTGTGTGTGTGTATAGACATATACATGTGCAATCAATAATAAAAATAATTTAATAATTTCAGGAATTCAGCTGCTTTGAGAAGGAAGGTATTAGTGGTGGTATATTTCTCTTCCAGTAAATGCTATTAATCTGGGAAACCTCTGTTGTTGCTAGGAAAAAAAGATTCAGGATTTCTCTGTATAAATTAACAATGTAAGTGTTAATGTATAATAACATGTTTCCATTCACTATAAAATAAACACAAGGGAGAGTGGGAGTAGGAGGATTGTCCAGTAAGGAAGAAAAGGCTTACTAAAGTGGGGCTCTGTTTTGGTGCTAGTGACTATTTTTTTGTGCATATCAGAATACAGAGGATTATGGAGTAAATTCATACACCAGTGGCCTTTCTGCACCTGGCATGTTAGGTATTATCAGTCATATAATGTTTTAGTGTTATCCCAGTGTTAACAATACCAAAAAAAAAACAAAACAAAAAAAAAATCAACAATACATTTCTTCTAAGTAATAGTAATAAAATGACTCATACCAAATCCAGATCTGTATCAATCTCTTCAGCCTGAAATGGAGTGAACCACATTGATTTCAACTGATCGTCCATGACATCAGCAAGCACATACGCAGTCCTAGAACATCAAAAATATTTGATAAAAAAGCAGAATTACAAAATTAAATGTTGATTATACTCTAAGAAAAATATAATTTAAAATGTTACCCTCTGCCTGGTTCCAACAACACAGTCCCTCACCAAGTGAAAGGACACTGCCATAGAAAAGAAACTAATGGA
The DNA here is from genome assembly GCA_004024945.1 of Uropsilus gracilis. Classification (NCBI taxonomy): domain Eukaryota; kingdom Metazoa; phylum Chordata; class Mammalia; order Eulipotyphla; family Talpidae; genus Uropsilus; species Uropsilus gracilis. The sequence goes on from PVHY01021131.1 coordinate 3,969, forward strand.
CTTATTATTATTAGCACAACTAGTAAACAACAAAGAGTGGGGTTTGAGAGAATAGAAGGGGCACCAGAGGGAGGGGGAGGTATTCCCCCCAAAAAACACAGAGGTTGTGATCTAAATAAGAAATTTTTTTCGCCGGGCACGGTGGCTCGTGCTTGTAAGCTTCAGCCTATGAAGCGGCAGGGGCTAGGGATCGCGGTTCGAGTCCTGCCTGGGGCCCGTAGTGAGACCTAGTTCCAAAAAATAGCTAGGTGTGGTGGCGCATGCCTGTAATCCCAGCTACCTGGGAAGCTGAGGCTGGGGATTGCTTGAGTCTGTGGTACCCTGGGCAACAAGAGCCTGCGGTTCCATGGGCAAAAACAGCAAGACCCAGTTTCAAAAAAAAAAAAAAAAAAAAGAAATTTTAAAAATAAAATTAAATAAATAAAATAAAATAAAATGTTACCCTCTACCACAAATAAATATAAACTGGCCATCCAACGTAATCATAAGACACCTAACCAAAACAAGGTTCACCTGGTTCCAATAACACCCAATGAAAGAATACTACCACAGGAAAGAAAGATACTAATGGACTTAACCCAGACTAGCAAACAACAAAGAACAGGGTTTGAGAAAATGGAGGGGGTACCAGAGGGAGAAGGGAGGGGGAAGTATCCCAAAAAGCATTTACTGAGGTAAGGTTGTGATTTAATAAATAAAAATAAATGAATGAATGTAAGTAAGTAATAAACAAACAAACAAATAAAATGTTACCTTCTAAAGTACTGGTACAATTAGCCCTTAAAAAGACTCCTTCATAAATAAAGATTAAATATTCTTAAAAAACTCTACCACGTACACTTGTATAATGTTGTTACAATTTTTGATCTTTTAGTAAAATAAAACAGAGCCCTGCTTTTATTTCCAAAAAAACAAGTTTAGTGCACTGGACCAGTGTATGAATAAATTGTCAAAATTTTATTTTTCTAAACTTAAGAGAATTTCAAAAAGATTACAGATAGTATAACATAGTGTTTCAAAGATCAAGAGGCATTTATCTTCATACACACACACACAAATCAATAAATTATAGCCCCCATTTGGACACACACACAAATCAGTAAACTATAGCCCCCATTCCGAGACAGACAGGCAGACTACACACACACCACACACGAATCAGTAAACGATAGCCCCCATTTGGAGACAGAGACACATATACACACAAATCAGTAAACTACAGTCCCCATTTGGGGAGAGAAAGAGAGAGACACACATGAGAACCAGTAAACTATAGACCCATGGGGGGCGGGGAGACACACACACACACACGAGAGACCAGTAAACTATAGACCCCATTCAGCCAGCCACCACACACACACACACACACACGAGACACACACGAGACACACACACACACACACACACACACACACGAGACCAGTAAACTATAGCCCCCATTCAGCCAGCCACCAATTGTATAGCCAGAGAGTTTCCAGGAACGATTATTCTATTTTAAAGTTGGTTCTACCTTTTTTTAAGAAACAAAAAGGAACAAAAGAATATGCAACAGGAGCTGTATTAAACCTAAAAAGATTAGAATTTTACCATCTGATCCTTTACTACAAAAAAAATAACCGCTGGTCCTTTCTAGACCCCAGTCATTTTATTCACAGTATCTACTCAATCACAAAACACTGCTTGTTTTACCTATTATTAAACAGATTTTGGAGAGACTCTGGAGCTGAAAGCACTGGTTCTACATCCTGGTCACCAAGAGGTAAAGGATCACCTGATGACTCCAGCATCTGCTTGAGTCCAACTACATTGTCCAACAAAGAATCCAGGTTGTCATCATCTTTTGAATGTTCCTAAACACAAACAAAAGTACAGTAAGAAGTTGCAGATGTAATTCAAAAATTTGCATCCATAATCTACTGACTCTTTAATAGAAAAATGCATATTACTGCATTACTAATATGGAATACCATCAAGTAAGTATCAGTGTATAACATTAAAATAAACATTAAAAATATTTTTGTCATTTCTAAACATGGTAATACCCAAATAATAGACAATTCAAAAAGTAAAAGTATACCAACATTTACTCCTAAAGATTCATAGTAGTATAGAGGAATTTCACTCCAAAATATTAATCTTATTTTAAATGGGATATTAAATACCCCACTACGTGTACACTATTTTTTAAATTTTTTTATTTTTTTTTGAGACTAGGTCTCACTATGTTGCCTGGGGTAGTCCCCATCTGGGATCAGATCTGAGATCCCACAGACTCAGGCGATCCCCAGCCTCAGCCTCCCAGGCAGCTGGAATTACAGACACGCACCACCACGCCCAGCTATTTTTTTGAAACTAGGTCTCACTATGTTGCCCAGGGCAGGTCTCGAAACAGCGGACTCAAGCGATTCCTAGCCTCGGCCTCCCTTCCTAGGCTGGGATTAAAGGTGCGTGCCACCACACCCGGCCTGTGCACACTATTTAAAAAGGTCATTATGAAAAATTTGCACTACTCAAACTGAGAAGAAAATGTATTGAAAATGAGGTGTTTTTATTTTGTTTCTGTTGTACTTTTTTACCAAAACAAGCTTCTCTAGTTCAAGGAACAAATTTTCTGGACTTTCTTCTTTGCTTTGTAGAAGCTGTTTTAACTCTGCAGCATTAATACTCATCGTCCGTGATGGATGAGCTCCCTCTACTTCCATGAGACCACTATCATCTCCACAACATCCCTGTAAATGTCACACACAAGTTAAGTTTGAGAGCAGAGAAGTTTGCAAAGATGCTTCCAAACTATTCAAATATCTAAGTCATTTGCTGCATCCTTCCCCTTAATGTATTGGTTTTACATCAATACAAACAGTTATTTTAAGAAGGATTTAGTCAGCTCAAAGATGAAATAAGTTTTCAAAATAAGTGACTAAACACATGTATTTAAATTAGTCAACCAATATTTGGCACCAAGACTTCTCAACCAAAATATCCAATAGCAGAAATACTGGTACTTACAGGGCAAATAACATATTGATGATATTCAAGAATGAAATGCCTACTACTACCAAAAAACTGATGGAACCTGAATTTGTTTTTTTGGAGTAAAGGCAAACAAAGAAAACAATAACTATCATATTTATGGCTACATTCTGTTAAACAAAAGGCAGAATTTTCTGCTTTTAAAAAGGAACAAAGTAAACTTAATTTGGGTTAAAAATAAAAGAAAAAAAATTAATTTAAGGGTGGTAGTAATTCACCATTAGAAAACTTCAGTAAAAACATACTGGTTCCTGATTAATTCAGCTATATTGTAACATGAAAGATTGCTGAAGTAATTTAAAATCTCTAGAACACAACTGTATTTTATACAGTTCAAAATGAATCTCTCTCATGAGACCATACCCACAATACACAATAGAGAATTTAGCAATTAAGATTTGTTTGGATCTTCTATCATTTGTCCGATAACATATTCTCACTAAAACTGAAGCACATTAGCCTACTGTGCCTTTCAGAAAATACTAGAATAAGGAAGTCACTTAAATAGTGTCAAGGAAGAAAGGAGACAATTTTAACGAGAAATTCAATAAGCTAATACACATCCACAAAGGTTTATTTGCTCTGTTTAGAGATGAAAGTAAAAGGTAGGATGATAAAAGGGCTAGTATGTTCTATATTTAAAAATAAGCAAATGAGTTAAAACATTCAAGAGTGTACTGACAGAATCAGACTGTGAAGCATACTCTTAAGGAACTGGTCCTAAATGTTGATAAATTATCTAAGTTAACAGATTAAATATGCTATATAGAAATAAGTGTATTAACCATATTAGAGACTATCAAAGCATCAATTTGGTTTCTTCATTCCTATTTATACCTCTTTCACCAAGAGATGGGAAAATTAGTATTAACTGAACCAGAAAGTATTACAAAGATTACTATTTTTATAAGTTAAAAATAACAGAGCAAAGTAATCAGAATTTTTTAAAAGGGAGGGTAGAATTTATATCCACACAAAAACCTGTACACAAAATTTTATGAAAGTTTTAGTCCTAACTGCCAAAACTTGAAAGCAAGCAAGATGTCCTTTATGAAGTAAATTAGATGAATAAAATATAGTACCGTTTTATTTATTATTTAATCAATTCTGGCAATGGAATATGACTCAACACTAAAAGGAAGGCGCTATCAAGACATAAAAAGATATGGAAGAATTGCTACGTAGTGTATGACTCCAATAATACATGATCATCTGGAAAATGGAAAGCTAAGGAAACAGTAAAAAGATTAGTAATTACCTAGGGCTAGAAGAATAAATGGAGCACAGGAGAATTTTAAGGCAATAAAATAGTTACGTATCCACATACATATATTTCACAGGTAATATACAGGACAGAGCTGAATTAGGTTGCTGTAAAGCAAGTTTCTAATTATTCCAGACATTTTAGAGCTATTATATGCTAATGTACACAGGTAGCTCAATGAATAGTGATATTTGAAACTTATCATTTGACCACAATAACAGATAGGCCTATTAATGACTTCTGAAATTGTGTACACAATTTTAAAAAATACTAATTTTAAAAAATACTAATGAAATAAATTCTTAATTCGATTTTAACAGTAAGATTTTAGACTTAGGAAAATGATACTCAATTTATACCTACTATGGATGTAAAATACTCTAGTTTAATAAACTTTACATTCACCCCAAAATCCCAACATCCAAAACACAATCAGTACTGATCAAGTAAACACTTGACAAAGAAATTGATGAACCTTCACCATTCTAAGTAATTCTAGCAAGGTTGCTCAAAGTAAAGAATTATGTTGTGTTTTTGTTTTTTTTAAAAGGCACTGTTTCTCTTAAGTTAAAAAGTCATAGTATATATACAAATTAATGAGTAGTAATTTAAAAGATAACAAATTCTACTCTTAAATACTGATTTTATGAATCATAAACATATAATATAGGTGTGAGAATGCCAAGAAGCCACTATTGGTTTAAAAAACCACTAAAGTATTTTTAAACCAGAGTAATTTCTTAAGACAAGAGTTCATAAATTTAAGAAGCACCAAGTACCTATATACACAACACTTACCACTGTATCAGAGTTAAGAATTTGTCTCATGAATTCCAAAAATGAAGATGCAAGTTCACCTGTATCTTTACTAAATGTGCTGACCACTCGTTTCAGTAAACTATGCAGAGCATGACTATTTTTTCTTAAAGAACTGTAAGAAAACAGAAAGATGCTGTCTTAATGTTAAACATATAAACCTAGTATGAGAAACGAACCACCTCAGTTGAAACAGAATAAAAGTTTAGTCCACTATTTAAAAAAAACTGTAAAAATTGCTTTAGTGTTCCTGTATACATAAACCGTAGAACAAAACAATATTTAAAAATGACATCTTTAAAACTAAGCTTTGAAATATTAAAAATCCCTCAAATAATAAAGGTATAAAGAAAAAAGAAGCCGGGCACAGTGGCACCTGCCTTTAATTGCAGCCTAAAGAGGCGAGGCCGAGGCTAGGAATTGCTTGAGTCCATGGGTTCGAGACCCGCCCGGGGGTTCGAGATCTGCCCAGGGCAACATAGCAAGACCTAGTCTCAAAAAATAGCTGGGCATGGTGGTGCATGCCTATAATCCTAGCTACCTGGGATGCTGAGGCTGGGGATTACTTGAGTCTGTGGTACCCTGGGCAAGGTGAGCCTGCAGTTCTCCGGGCAACCAAGCGAGACATAGTCTCAAAGAAAAAAAAGAAACTTGTGGTTCCCCATGCTTAAAATAGTTTAAAAATAACCTAAGGATTTCTCTAAAATAAGAGAGGTTATAGTTATCCCAGAGGCCTAATCAGGAAGTTTAACTTAAAAGAATAATTACCTTTATGAAGTTGTAATCTGAGAGAAGTATAAATCAGAGTCAAAAAAAATTTTATGTAAAGAGCCTGGTGGTTGATATTTTAGGCTTTGGAATTCAGCCTGTTACTCCCTACACACAGAAGTTGACTCAATCACAACTATTGACTGTTGGGTTTAGTAGCAAAGCAGACATAAACAACATAAAAATACTACATTTCAATAAAATTTTATTTACAAAAACTGATGAAAGACTAATGTGCAGTCTAGCTTGTCAACCCCTTTTTTTTTAACAAGTGGAACCTATGCAAATAAACACATAAAGGCGAACATGTTTCGGATTCTTTTAAGGACTACATTTAAAAAAAAGTATATAGTAAGACCTATTTTAAATGTCAAATAATGTTTTAGCTACTCTGGAGACCTTTACAACAACCCGAACAGCCTTGATGATCAGCCTCCATCATTATATCCGTATTATTTCTATGACTTATGCCCTATCATATTCCCCTTGCTCATTCATTCCAACAGCAGTCACCATGAGCTCATAACTGTTTCTCAGACATGCTATTCAATCTTTTTGCAAACATTCTCCCCCCCAGGGTATTAACATGTTTCACTGACTTCCCATATTTCATATGACAAATTCCATCCTCTGTTTCTTTGACATACTAAGTATTGTGTTTATTTACATCCTCAGTAGAAGGAAGCACTAAAAAGTATTTTTTTTTTAACTGAATCCCCAGCACCTAATGCCTGACCCAAAGAAGGTAATCAGTAAACTGTGGTGTAAATGAATTAAATATTCATTTTCATTCCTCCATAAGTGGCTACTACATACTAAGTTTCAACGTGCAGGGAAAGTATAATCAAAAAGACATAGGTTGCCACTGGCCTCATATAGCTTATAGTCTAGTGAAGGAGACAATCAAATAAGCAATAAACCTTAATTATGTAATGTCAAACATTATAAATACAGTGAAAAATATGAAGAGGTATAAGAAATGGAGATATAAATAATAGTCTACTCAATACACTAATGGAATGGATATAAGAAATAAGAAAAATAGTCAAGAATCTTGAAAATTTGAGTAGTTTTTCTAGGAGGATAGTGGTAAGACTGAAATAGAAAGACAGAAATATGATTGAAGCAAAAATATCAGTAGCTTGGCTCTGGGTCTGTTTAATTTGAGACACTCATTATATAGCCAAGTAGAATATTAAATGGTTAATTGAAGCTTAACAGAAAAATCATACCTAAAAGCAGGGAAGAAGGAAAAATAATCAGAACTAAAAGGAGGAGTAGGTCTAAAGAGTCAAAACATCACATACATGCTATAGTAGCAATATACAAAGGGAATTTGAAAGAGCACATAACTCAACTAGGAATGGAAGAATCAAGGAAAGCATTTTAGCTTATTTGTGTGATATGTAAGGTAATTTCTAAAGGATATAAAATAAATATCCAAGCAATCAGAAAAAGTACATGGAAGAAGTAAAACTTTAAGTCTTGTGAGAGACTGGGGAGGGAGAAGAAAGTAGAAGGAAAAACTTTATGTTCAGCTGGTGTCACTAACCAAGAGAAAAAATACCAGAGAGGAGAAATGTTTATCAGGACAAGCAAAGAAAGTAGAAGACAGAATCAAACACACAACCTGGAACATAAATTTTTAACCAATGTCAACAAAAGTAATATAGTATAAATTTATGTTCCCTCTTTCTTCTCATAATCCTACACACTATTACACATTGCCAATGAAATCAATGTAAAAAGCCAGCTATCTTTCAAATGAAAAAGATGAAAGCAGATAGAATGAAGCAGAAATCACACTTGAGAGACTGAATAGCCTGAGGTTTATATCATTCCAAATTAATTTTATCTCAATCATCCCCCTAGAGAAATAAAACAAAATCAGCACTTTTAGTTCTAGGATCTGTAATATCACATTACTGTCACCTTTGAAGGATTACAGGTAAATATATCAACAAAATAAAAATCCCAAAGCATGAGTTAACATATCAGCAACAATAAGACTTCCATTTTAAATAATCAGATGCCTACATTAGTCTATTCAATTTCTATTTCCAATCCTAAAGATTTTATCATTAGCACATCACTGCCAATAAATCTTTGCTATAAAAACATGAAATCCTATCTTCACCTTTCTACAATAAGTTATGGATTAATTTGGAGGTTGACAAAATGAATAATTATATCCAAGAGCATATTGGATTAGATAAAGCATTACCTTTTTAAATGAAATAATCCATAATCATGCTCTGCAAGAAACATCATTGTTCTGACACATGTCAATAAACAGTTATAACTGCTCTCAGAATTAGCTAGCAAAGCCAGTAGACAGTCACAAATTGAGGCCATCAATTCTTTGTTCGGCAGAGAATTGGAAAGCTGCTCCAATTCAGAAACAGATCCTTCAGAAGAGTTTGGCAAAATAAGTGCAATGTCCTGTCAAGGAGGAGAACAAGAAAAAAATGATTAAAAAATTGATTATCACTATCCTTTAACATTTTTATTTCAGAAACACAGCAACTCATGTACGTAATTATGATAAAACACTATGTCCCACCGCAAATAGATTTGACTATATCAAGAACAGAGAAGTCACTTTGCTCTTTTGTAAAAAGTCAATGATACCCACCTAATGAAATAAAGATTTAAATATTTTACTTTATAGTATTTTTACTTTAAAAGAATATCTCTTTAAAAATTTGCATCAGCTGAGCACAGTGGCATGTGCCTGTAAGCTTCAGTCTATGAAGCAGATGGGGCTAGGGATCGCAGTTCAAGTCCCCAATTGGGGCAACACAGTGAGACCTCATCCCAAAAAATAGCTGGGCATGGTGGCGCACACCTGTAATCCCAGCTACCTGGGAGGCTGAGACTGGGGATTGCTTGAGTCTGTGGTACCCCAGGCAACGTGAGCCTGCGGTTCCATGGGCAAAAAATAATGAGACCTAGTCTCAAAAAAATAAATATATAAAATAAAAATTTGCATCATGGCCAGACATGGAGGCACATGCCTATAGGTGGCAGTCTAGGAAGCCAATGCTGGGGCCAGGGATCGTGGTTCAAGTCCCACCAGGGGGCATGTATCAAGACCTAGTCCCAAAGAAATAGCTGGGCATGGTGGCGCGTGCCTGTAATCCCAGCTACTTGGGAAGCTGAGGCTGGGGATTCCGTGAGTCTGTGGCACCCCGGGCAACATGAGCCTGTGAGTCCACAGGCAAAAATAGCCAGACTAGTCTTAAAAAAAAAAAAAAAAAAGCATCATATTTAGCTTCAAATCATTAAGTGAAGTAGTATTTGGTCCTAAAATAGTTTAAATAGTTTATATTACTCATTACTCATTAATATACGTATTTTTAAATTTAAAAAGAAACAATTTTGAGGCCGGGCGTGGTGGGCACACCTTTAATCCCAGCCAAGGAGGGGAGGCCGAGGCTAGGAATCACTTGAGTCCGTGAGTTCGAGACCCGCCCCAGGCAACATAGTGAGACCTAGTCTCAAAAAATAACTGGAGCTAGGCAAGGTGGCTCGTTCCTGTAAGCTGCAGCCTATGAAGCGGCTGGGGCTAGGGATGGTGGCTCGAGTTCTGCCCAGGGCAACACAGCAAGACCTAGTCCCAAAAAATAGCTGGGCCTGGTGGCCCGTGCCTGTCATCCCAGCTACCTGGGAAGCTGAGGCTGGGGATTGCTTGAGTCTGTGGCACCCCGGGCAACATCAGCCTGCGGTTCCACGGGCAAAAAGAGAGGAAAAAAAAAAAGCTGGGCATGTGGTTACGCGCCTGTAATCCCAGTTACCTGGGAGACTGAGGTAGGGGGTCGCCTGAGTCTGCAGGATCCCAGATCCGATCCGGGATCTGGACTACTCAGATCAGATCCCAGATCAGGACTACCCTGGACAACATATTGAGACCTAGTCTCAAAAAAAAATTTTTTTTTTGAGAAATAAATTTTAATAAATACCCATATTGGAATTTAAAACATCACAAAAAAGAATGAATGGAGCAGATAGTTAAGCAGTCTTCCAACTAAATATATTCCTTTAGTTTTTACATATTTTTAAAATTCAAGTTTTTCAATATTAAACAAGTATAGTTAACAAAAAATTCCCACTACTATTTTTATAGATGTATATACAATGCATTTTTATAGAAACATTTTTATTAAGTGTTATTGTCTTTAATCAGCTCAGCAAATGCAAGCCATAATTCAACTTGGCTTAAAACTATGAATCAAAGCTTGAATCAGAAATAAAATAAAACAAGGAGAAGCCAAGAATGAGATTTATGCCATTGGTACAACTAGAATGTTCCTCTTTTCGTGAAAACAAGTACATCAAAAATGCTCCTTCTTAAGTGTTAAATGTAATCAAATTGTATTTGTTAGCTATAAGATATTCTTCCAACATGATCCTATTCAAAATATCTTGCGAGAACAAATTATATCCTATTAAAAATATCTTCCCAGAACAAATTACAACAAATTACATCTGATGATTAGAGAACAGGAACAATTTGTCAATGTCATCAAATATAGAAATCTCTAATCAAAAACAGGCTTCAGAGAAACCTATGAAACACAGTCAAGGAAAGCTATAAAGTACCAAACCATTTTGTTGGCTCAGTGGTCTACTTTAGCTTCCTAAACAACAAAAGTCATTAAACAGATGAGATTTCTTTGTTTATGGTCAAAGTTTACATCAAGAGAAGCTTTTACAAACACACACACACAAACTATAAAATAACTATAAATACCTGATCACAGAGAGACTGCAAAATGGATGTGATATATTCATCACACTGTTGACGAATAACACTATCTCCAGGAGACCGCACCAAAGCTAACAGATCCTGGAATATTTCAGTGTATCTTTCGTCACCTTTAATAGTTCCATTAATTAGATGCAAAATGGCTAATTTACAAGCTTTGTGGGAAGCCAGAGCATCAAGAAGAGCAAGTAATCTGGTGGTTTGGTTAGTATATTGTTTTTCTTTATCTTCTGAAGTGCTGAAATAAAATCAACACATTTAGTAAACAAAGTTCTTGATTTTAAGGCATTATCTAATTTTTATTTTGACACACATCAACTTATACAAATCTTGCATAAAATATTTCATTCCTTAGATATGACTTTTCTTGAACTTGTAATTACTATAAAATTTTATAAACTTGGGCTTTTGTAATATAGCTTCTTAAATCAGTAATTTTATAATCCAACTTTCAGACACTCAAAATCAAGACCTCCAAGGTAACTTGTACATGAGATATTTTCCTATTAAAAATAATCTACATATATTCATTTTGAACACATATATATGTACATGTATACACGCTATTAGAGCAGCCTAAATTCTAGTTTTCACATTCTAAGTAGAAAAAAAAAAAGTATCTGTCAAAAACAACCTGATGAGAAATTTTTAATACAAAATGAAAATACCTTTGCAAGTCTTCTACAATCAAATCCAAAACAGTTCTCATAATCAGAAGTGCAGTTGGTGAGGCAAGGTCACACAATTGAACACAAATACGCCGTAACATGTGCTGAATGGGCTGGCAAGTTGTGCCAGAGAAAGAGCGAACTATTTCTTGGAGCAACTTTGCTTGAACATGAAGGTGCATGCTCCACAATTTTCGGGTGTTGAGTGCCACTGATATATCGTGTGGCTCAATAACCTGTTAAAAAAGTATAATTTGTGTGTACAAAGATTTTCTAAATTTACAATTACAAAAAATGTTCAGGAAAAAAATTATGAAAAGGACATCTTTATCACACTCTTAAAATGTTTAATTTTCTATAGCACAATTAAACATTTGTTTTAATTCACTATGTCTAAAAATAGCTTATTGTTCTCAGGTTAGCAGTCAGTAGAGCAGAGTCCATTGGTGAGACAACCTAGTTAATGGCAAATTCTAACACATTATAAAGGGGGGAAAAATTTTAAAATAACAAAAATACAATTATACATATAACAGAATAAAATTCACATTAACAAATATTTTAAATGTTACCCCCATTTCCTTAATGAGCAACTTGTTTCAGTTTTATCTTACCCTCATTATTTTATGTCTTTTTTAGGGAACAGCGATGAGGGTTTTGAGTTTCTTTGTTTTTGTTTTTTTGAGACTAGGTCTTGCTATTTTTGCCTGTGGAACCGCAGGCTCACATTGCCTGGGGTACCACAGACTCAAGCAATCCCCAGCCACAGCTTCCCAGGTAGCTGGGATTACAGGCGCACGCCACCAGGCCCAGCTATTATTTTGGGACTAGGTCTCGCTACATGCCCCTGGCAGGACTTGAACCACGATCCCTGGCCCCGGCCGCGGCTTCCTAGGCTGCCGCTTACAGGTATGCACCACCACGCCCAGCCCTGGGTTTTTTGTTTTTTTTTTTTTTAACAAAATCATTGGCTTTTAAAAATGTGTTACTGCAGTCATTTATAAGATGCATGTTATATGGAAGTGATACCTGAGTTGTTTGCATGGGCAATGGTAGAGGCAGCAGCTCTGAAAGGAGTATGAGTCCAGAAAAAAATCCCTCAGGAACCTTTAAGATTGAAGACAGAACTTCTTTTAACATTAAAGACCAAGTATTATTGGCCAGAGTCTCTTCTGAGATTGTGAGTTTTTCATTAACTCCTTGTGTAAAAGTCAGCAAGATATCAATGATATCATTCTGAATTTTCTGTTCATCACTATCCAAACGACCTGAGAGGGGGATAGAGCACAGGAGCATGTGTAAAGTCACAAGTGCTGAAGGAACACGCATGTCCTTAAACTCAAAGGATCCACCTCTCAGGAGTTCCGTTAACATAGTTTTAAGAAGAGTGAGTGTGCAGCGAGCCATTGAAATAGTAGTAACTCTGTGAAGGGTAGTGCCCATGTTGACATGGAGCCTCCAAGGCTGAGTCAGAATACTGTTCAATTTTTGCAGAACCCGAATAAAGGTGTCCATTCCTTCAGCGGAAAAAAGCTGAATAACAGCAAGATTCCATTTCAGGTCTTTCTGTTGACCTTTATAAAGGATAAGGGGAAAAAATAATTACTTACAGTTAATAAACAATTAAGAATTTTGAAATTTTAATAAATATTATATTAGGTTTTCAAAGTTTTTTAAAGTATAGCAGTCACATTACCTTCAACTGGGGGCGGTGAGCATGCCACATTACAGAGAACACGTAAGGCAGTGGTAAGGCCAACTCCTTCTGGAGTCATCAAATTATCGATATTCTTTAAAAATAAAAATGAAAATAAAATTAAATTTCTTGGTACCTATCAGATCAAAAGAAAATTCCAGAAAAGCATTAGTTAAAAACAAGTTTCAACTAAGACTCCCATGGGGAGGGATCACTTCCCAACTTCTTTTTGGTGCATTCCCTGGAACCTACCTGTAGCAAAATCTGTAAGACTGAATAGTTTTTGAAAAACGGTCATTTTCTAAAATGAAAACCCTATGTTAAAAGCATGTGTGTTATCCAAATCCAACTGCAGCTTGCCTTAAGATTTTCAAAAACATTTAAATAAAATCCAAATGTTTTTTAGCTGGGCACAATTGTACATGTCTGTAAGCGCCAGCCTATGGAGCATGGCTAGGACTGGGGATCACGGTTCAGGTCCCACCCAGGGCAACATAGTGAGACCTAGCTCCAAAAAAATAACGGGGCGTGGTGACGCACCCCTGTAATCCCAGCTACCTGGGAAGCTAAGGTCGAGAATTGCTTGAATCTGTGGTACCCCAGGCAAGTGAGCATGTGGTCCCACAGGCAAAAATAGCAAGACCTAGTCTCAAAAAAAAAAAAAAAAAAAAAAAAAAAAAAAAAAAAAAAAAAAAAAAAAAAAAAAAAAAAAAAAAAAAAAAAGCTCTAAAAAAAGTTTCAGATTAAGTACTTGTAGAAATTTAAACTTAATTTTAAAACACAAACTTTATAAAGGTTATTTGATCTTCATGCATGTTGTACAGTCCTGACATTAAGTCAATAAAATGAGTAACTACATTTTATGTATATTAAAAAGTACTAAGTAGACAAAAGGGGGAGGGGGCCCAATTACCTAAGGTAAAGCACTAAGAGTGCTTTGATGGTGGGAGTAGGCTGGAGTGTATCAGAGAAGATATGAACCTATTCCCCTAAATCATATAGTGTTTTTTTAAACCAATGTTAGCTCAATAAAGAAAATAAATTCAGAATACTGAAAAAAACCAGGATTGATTAAAACAAACATAACATATAAAATGAATGACATTCTACACTAAAAATTAAAATATCTTCCCATGTACTCTTTCTATACTTCCTTTCTCCCAAAAATGAAGCAATGACTGATTTTTACAATGCACTGTGGATGCCAAACAGCTTCAAAATTTAGGAAAGGACACAAACAACAGGGAATGGTTTAGCATTACATAACATACATTTAAACACCTGCCGATACCACAGGAATTTGGTTATGACGGTCAAGTGGGAAATAACTGGAAGAAAAAGAAAGAGAGTCCTATGTCTTTAAACACCTGTCTGTGCTATGTTTCCCAGAAACAAAAAGTAGTGTTTAAACTGACATGGTTTTTTGTTTTTTGTTTTTTGAGACTAGGTCTCACTGTGTTGCCCAGGGTAGTACCAAACCCACGGATTCAAGTGATCTCTAGCCTCAGCCTTCCAGTTAGTTGGAATTACAGATGTGCACCACCATGCCTATTTTTTTGAGACTAAGTCTCTCTATGTTGTCTGAGGTAGTCTCAAACCTGCCTCCCAAATAGCTGGGATTACAGGCGTGTACCACCACGCCTGGCTTAAATTGCCTTGTTTCTTGCTTCTGTAGCATATAGTTTTATAAATTTAGAAGTAATATTTTAAATAATTTTTAATGTTTTAAATTAAAATTCAGAAGAGAAATTTGAAAATAGGAAACTTTTTTCTTTCATGTTTCCCATCTTAGATTACCTTTTTCTCTCATTTTTTCCTTGCTTCCTTACTGGCTTTCAATATTTACACAAATTACACACAACATCAGAAGGCCAAAAATGAAAAACAAAATCTCAGTCTTAGAGCAATTACTTTTAGTACATCTTAGAATGAAATTCATTTAAAATAATTATAATAGGACAAGTGTTTACATAAAAACCAAATGTTTTAATTATAGCATGTAATTCAAATTCTAGAATTCAATTTTTTATTGGTTAAATACTTTTACTTTGAACATCAGCTATTTACTGGACATCCTAAAATATAAATAATTCTTCTGTTCATGCACAAGTACCCTAAACATGACTATCTAAATTTACAGGACAGACTGAGTGTAATGAAAAGGTCTAAGTACATTTGAATTACAGAGAAAGGACATGAAAGAATATGATGGAACTACAGGAGGCAGAAGTATTCTTTTTTTGTTTGTTTGTTTTGAGATTAGGTCTCGCTATTTTTGCCCATGGAACCGCAGGCTCATGTTGCCCGGGGTAGCACAGACTCAAACACTCCCCAGCCTCAGCTTCCAAGGTAGCTGAGATTACAGGCATGCACCACCACACCCAGCTATTTTTTGGGACTAGGTCTCTCTGTGTTGCCCCAAGTGGGACTTGAACCGCAATCCCTAGCCCCAGCCACTTCATAGGCTGAAGCTTACAGGCATGAGCCACAGTGCCCGGCTTGGCAGAAGTATTCTTAAATGTAGTCAAAAGACAAGGACAGGGATGACAAGTCAGAGAAGAAAAATTTGAAGCAGATAACCCAAGCAGTATGCTCATTTTGGCAGCACATATACTAAACCCAAACAGAACTCTGTTACTGACTCAGAATAGAAAGAGATTACACACACACACTCTCTCTCTCACTCTCACTCTCTGTGTGCATATATATATATATATGTGCATATATATATATCTAAAATACACACACACACATATATAAACATACACACACACATATATATTTAAACTTAGTAACACACGACACCCATAATCAACTTCAAAACAAAGATGAATCACAGATACACACACACAAACTCAACCTCTTAAATGAAAGGAGCGGTAAGTCAAAGTTCACTCTACTTGCTACCCTCAGCTTAAAACTTACCCTTTATCTATGAGCTCCTTTAGTCCTTATCCCTGTATTACACACTGACTCAACTAAGGTGTAAAATAGAAAATTACAAAACTAATAAACAATGCAACAATTTCAATGAATTTTTATTATTACTTTAATTGTACTAGGACTTTTTCAACTGTAATATTAATGATTTTCAACTTTTCTGAAATTGCTTTGATTTCAGATTTGACCATGCCAAATTAACAAAAATAAAATTATCCTCAACTGTAATTATCTGAAATTGATTCTTACCAATTTTCACTTAAAAACTTTTGAGGAAAATTTTTCTTTGCTCAAGTTTAAACAATTTTATGTTACATTATCATGCATTTAACTTTAAAACACATTTGACAAATGCCATCAAAACGGCAGGTGGTTTTAATCCAATTTGTGAGAAAAAAACAGAATCTGGTAGTAATAAATCAGTAGAGTACACAGATTGTACTCACAATCACACACCCTTATACAACTATGTGTACCAACCTGTACCAACAAAGTTTAGTATATCAATCAAATACACTTAACAGCTACTGCCATCATCTACACAAGTGATTTTTGCAATATTAGTATAAACTACCATGTAGTTCCAAAAGGTAAAGATGTTTTTAAATTTCACTTACCTGTTTAACATATTCAATTAGGTTTGGAATGCAGTTAATTTCAAATCTAAGGTTTTTCAGAGGTTCAAGCCACTTGCCAAGTTCTTAAAAATAAAAAGAACAATTTAGAATATACTCTAAAATAAAAGCCTTTGGTAACAAAGTATTAAAGATATTTTGTTCCCTCCAAAAAATTATTAGATATTTATCAGATCAATCACCTAAATATGATATGAGGGTAAACATCTCTAAATCTTTAAACTTTCAAAGGAAATATAAGAATATAAGTGCCTCTCTATACTGATTTAGAAATAAGAAGTGATTACTCTTTTTTTTTTTTTTTTTTTGGAGACTAGGTCTCACTGCACTGTTTTTGCCCGTGGAAGCGCAGGCTCTCGTTGCCCCGGGTACCACAGACTCAAGCAATCCCCGGCCTCAGCTTCCCAGGTAGCTGAGATTACCAGCTACCTGGTAATCTTCCCAGGTGTGTGCGCCACCAAGCCCAGCTATTTTTTTTTTTTTTGGAACTAGGTCTTGCTACGGGCCCCAGGCAGAACTTGAACCGCGATCCCTAGCCCCTGCCGCTTCATAGGCTGAAACTTATAGGCACAAGTCACCGTGCCCAGCCAGAAATGATTACTCTTAACTAGTATCTGAAAACTTAAATATAAATGCTTAAAGGATCACCTAAATAAGTTCATCAACATGAAAAAAATTAGAAAATTTACTGTAAACTAATATAACACAGTGCTTATCTAATGCTGCTGCCTCCCATACCCAAAAAATATCCTACACAAAATGCATTATCTCTACAGGATCAACTTGAAATAGTGGGACATTTGCTGAGTGCTTTTCCCTTTCTGTAAATTTTAAATTTTGTCCATTTCCTAAGTGGCACATGCATGTGTGTACACGCACACAAACACACTTTTTTTGGTATGCTAAGGGGTCTATCTCGTAGACTGGTACCTGTCATGGTACCTAACCAGGTGTCAACTCAGTACCCCAGAAATGAGAGGGTCACCCAGGCTGCTGGCAACAGTCCAACTGTTTAATTTGTTTCTGACAGATCAACAGGCATCTGCCTGGTAGCTATTAGGGGGTAGGCAGTAAGCTATATCACTTGTCAGTGTGTAACTCCCACTCATCCTGCTCTGAAAATGGGATACAGGATGATTTCCAAGGTTGGCTCAGTCAAGATCCAGCACCCTCAGCACCATCTCTGCAATCTGCAGCCAAACTGGACTTAAAAGTAACATTATCACCCCAAAATAATAACAGCAAATTGATTATAAAACAAACATAAATAAAATATACCATTTACCAAAAATGATCTCAGAACTCTCCTAGAAGCTATGAAATAACACCTATGCTTCATATACTTCATCACCAAAAATGATTTTAGAAAAGCAGTCTAAGGCCGAGCACGGTGACTCGTGCTTGTAAACTTCAGCCTATGAAGCAGCCGGGGCTAGGGATCGCGGTTCGAGTCCCGCCTGGGGCCCATAGCGAGACCTAGTTCCACAAAATAGCTGGGCGTGGTGGCGCGCGCCTATAATCCCAGCTCCCTGGGAAGCTGAGGATGGGGATTGCTTGAGTCTGGTACCCCGGGCAACGAGAGCCTGCGGTTTCATGGGCAAAAATAGCAAGACCTAGTCTCGAAAAAAAAAAACAGAAAAGCAGTCTAATATAAAAAGTGATATGTATATATACTAGCTATGCATACACATACACATGTTCCAGACATTTAAGAGAAATGACTAAATGAAAATCAAAATAGTAGTCATGTCCCTTCCTGTTTCCACAATCCTCCAGAGAATTACAACTGCACATCTGAGTATTTTTTCCATATATTTTAAAATTAACTTTTCCAATTATATATAACATGTAGCTCAAAGAGCAGATATGAGGAATAATGACAGCACATCATCTGGAATAAGTAGTAAAGCATTACTAATACCTTTGAAGATGCTGTGTGAAGTTCTTTATAAAGGCAAACATCAAAGAAAATATCTATTTCCAGCATGGGAAGTTGCAATTACTACCCAAATGTTACTGCCAGTATGACACATAAAATTTAGGATGAGAAATAGAGGCCACATGTAACCACAACAGTTATTCATATTATCAAATTTTCTACTTAAGGTCAGAAATCCAAATTCAAAAAAAAATTTTTTTTTCTTTTTTTTGGCCTGCGGAACCACAGACTCAAGCAATCCCCAGCCTCAGCTTCCCAGGTAGCTGGGATTACAGGCGCATGCCACCACGCCCAGCTATATTTTTTTGGAACTAGGTCTCGCTACGTGCCCCTGGCGGAACTCAAACCCTCGATCCCTGTCCCCAGCTGCAGCTTCCTAAGCTGCCACTTACAGGCATGCACCACCATGCCCAGCCTAAAAGAAATTTTTTGTGATTATGTAACCTTAAGTTTTCAAGACTACTCACATAAAACCCGTCATAAACCTTACTCAATATACATTTATACACTTTAGAAAATAATGTCCCCTTCATTATTCTTCACTTTTAAAGAGAGCACACATGTTAGTAAACCACAAATGTATTTCTGTAGATTGTACTTATTACAGTGTTATGCTCAGAAACACAAACAGAAGACACACAGACTATATACAAAACTGAAATTTTGAGTTTTTCTTTAAAACACTTCCATTTTGATTAGGAATTTGAACCAATCACAAATTCCCATAACTTTCCAGGAAAAAAGGCAATTTCAGTAATTTTCTAAAAATCCTTTGAATAACACCTATAAAATAACTTCATAAAAGGTACTTTCAGGACGTTAAAAACAGTATGACTAGGTATATTACCAAAATTTCATAAAGCATTAACTATAAGTAGATATTAAAGACTTTTTCCTAAGCATATCATAAATTCTTAAAATAATTTAAAGTACCATACCTTGCAATTTAGCATTATTTTCATCTGCTTTACAAAGTTTCAAGAGAGATGCTGCATGTTGTTCCAGCATTTGGACATCACTGGAAGACTGCACCACCACCAAAATAAGTATGCATGCATAATTATAAGCTACTGACTTCTTAGACTTGGAATCACTGAAACAAAATAAGGTTTTAAAGTTTTTGGTATGGAAGCAATTTTCTCAGGAACAATTTAAGAATTTTCCTACACGGCTTTAAGTAGATCAGAATTTTACAATGAAATATGACTAACTTCCTGGAAATAAAAAATCGTATTTTAAAGGTCACTCCAATTTGCCTGAAAATACTACTTAAAACTATATTTTGAAAGCACAAGTTTCACATGAAAAATGAAGTTCTATCAAGATATGAGATCAGAAGAACAAAAAGCATTAAGTTTAAGAAGTATACTTCACTGATCTTCTAAATATTTGTCCACTGTAAATAAAAAGGAACAAGTATGATCAATGTACTGTCATCATCACTGAACCTTCCACTACAGAACTGTTAAGACATAGGGACAGGAGTAGTGTTGCTTGTTTTTCAGAAATCCTATCAAAAAAAGTCATATCAAGATCAGGCCCTGTTATGGATAGTTACTGGATGCCAATACTTTGTGTAACATGATCCCAGAAAAGGAAAACGTTTTTTTCATACACTAAAACTGTCTACCCTACTGAGCAGGCTTTTCAAACACACACACACACACACACAAACACACACACAGACACACACACACACCCCTACTGAGCAGGCTTTTCAGACACACACACACACAGTCTCTCTCTCTCTCTCCCTCTCTCCCTCCCTCTCTCCCTCCCTCCTTCCCTCTCTCCCCCATCCCACCCACCCCCTGATCCAGTTAAACACCTCTGAAATGAGGGATCATGAAAAGTCTAAAAGGCAAGGGCAAACATCAGCAAGACAGCGCTCACATTACTTTTAATAGGTATTATCCCTAAGCCTATAAATTCCTCTCCACACAAATTAGTACTAGAAATGCAAT
>PVHY01021132.1:0-24457 GCA_004024945.1 Uropsilus gracilis
AGATAGATAGATAGATAGATAGGTAGGTAGGTAGGTAGGTAGGTAGGTAGGTAGATAGATAGATAGATAGATAGATAGATAGATAGATAGATAGATAGATAGATAGATAGATAGATAGATAGATAGATAGATAGATAGATAGATAGATAGATAGATAGATAGATAGATAGATAGATAGATAGATAGATAGATAGATAGAGAGAGAGATAGATAGAGAGATAGATAGAGAGATAGATAGAGAGATAGAGAGAGAGATAGAGAGATAGATAGAGTTAGTAAGTAAGTAAGTAAAAAGAAATTCTCAACCTTCCTGTTGAGAATGCAACTCAGTATTCTGGAGTGATTTGAGTATATTTTTCTTAGTCACTGCTAACACTCATCAAATTCAACTGAGATAGAATCAGTGGAAAAAAGGAAAATCTGGAAATTAATTTTGTCCTGGTTATAGAATGAGAAATATTGTAGTCTCAGTGACAACATTAACAAACTACTAGTTTGGTTCAATATTTTCTTATACGAACACACTCAACAGAGTCAACAAAATAAGCACATTTTCATATAATACAATCAAATTTCAATAGAGAGTAAAATCTTCACTCACTTTGTGAGATCAAAAAAGTGTTTGATTTGTAGCTGACTTATGTTAAAATATAATTGTATGCATAGATATTATTTGAAGACATTATTGTAGAATATTAACTTTAAAATTGATAAAGTGGGACTATGATTATCTAATTAGAAAAACACTTGAATTTCTAACTTTATTATATTTCTATGAAACACTGACATTCCATTATAATGAATTTAAAATTTTAATATTGTTAAAATTACTATGTTTGAATAAAATAGAGTCCATAAATCATACTAGGTATTGAATAAAATAGAATCCATAAATCATTACACAAATATATGTTCATTTTTCCCCCTACACAACACTAAGATAAATCAATGGCAAAATTTAATTTTTTAGATAAATATTTTTTGTTTTTTTATTTCATGTTTTTATTCTTTATTAATAATATATATATATGTTCACATTTTTGCATTCCTCAGGGGTAGTCAGAGAATGGAGTTGGTGGATGAACTCCAGGGAATATAGATAATTTTGGAGAAAAAAATTTGAAAAGAAGAATAATGAATATGATGTCTATCTTTCATGAGAGATAATAAATATGCAAGTCATAATAAACCTACCTAAAAAATCAAAAGCTATAAAATTTTAGAAGACAATTTTATGACTTTCCAGTGAAAGAAATTATACATTACATGTTCATTCATAAGAGTCAAGCTAATAGATCAAGCTAAATCTGCACCAGAGCTGATTAAATGAACCAATTATTGTTTATTATTACAGTGGAATAATATATACATACATCTAAACAATGAAACACACTATGTGAAACTCAAAAACTTGAAGTACAATGAGGCATATACAAATATATGCCCATTGTGTAATTTCTGTAATGTAAATTTCAAGAACAGGAAAAACTGACTACAGGTAATAGAAATCATAGCTGCAGTCTTCTGAGAAGAAATTGAGAAAGATGACTACAAAGGAACGAGAATATTTCTAAATGCTGTATTTTATATTTTAATTGTTATAGTGGTTACATGTATATAAACATCTGTTAAAAGTAATTGAACTATCCTTTGAAATTTGTGCATTTTGTGATATGTAAATCATATCTTAATACAGTTAATCTTTAAAACTGTTATTAAGTTTGGGAAAGATAATAATTTATCCACCATCTTGAATTGGTTCTTTCAAAACAATTTTTAAATGTGTGCTGGTGAATTTTTTTTCTACCAAATTCACCCTGTACATTGTGAATTAATGAGAAGATGTTAAGCTATAATGTGATAATGTAAATAATGTCTTGGAAACCATGAACCTGAAGTAAAATGATGCATACATAATAAAGCCGTTCTTCAAATTAAAACATTTTGTTCATCTCTGTGCTTGCTTTGGTGTACTATACCTTTATTTCAACAAGTTCTCAACATTTAAAACCAATGTAATTGTGCAATTTAACAAGCTTCAGTTCTTTTTAGATTCCTTCTACTTTTGCTTCCAAACTAATTAATAGACCCTGTATATTATACAATCTTCACTGTTATCAACATTATCTAATTTAAAAAATGTAAATGTATTTGTTCTTTGATCTGTGTAAAACATTTATCTTTAGGTTTCACATTCATCATATATATATATATATATGTCTGAAATACTTTGCATTTGTAAATGCAAAGTCTTCTGCAGCATTAATACATTGACTTTTGTTTTTAGACAATATGAGATAGTGTAATAATTCAGAATAATTTGTCAATGGTGAAATTCAGGAAGTTACAAACAAGTCCTGTGAAAATATTTAAAGCTTCATTAAAATTTCACATTATGAGGTTTTCTGGAGGACCACAGGGCCGGCTGGCTTCTCAAGTAGATCTGAAATAACTGGTGACAACCGGGGAAGGAGAATAATTTGGGATGATAATGGAGATAGAGGTTTGAGCCAGGACTAGGGTTTTGACACCAACAGGGTCTTCTGTGGTTTGAACTTCTCAGTGACACCAAAAAGCAAATATGACTTCCATTTATTTATTTATCTATTTCTTTGTTCATTTTTCTTGTAGTCTCTATAAAATCCCACCACCATATTACCTGTGACCTATCACTGTATTCCCATGTATCCCCCCACTCTCATTTTGAACTATCTCTCCCCCCTTTTGCTCTATGCTTTATTTCAGTGTTCAGCTGGTTAATTTTAACTATTTATTGTTCTTGCATTTGATTTAAACTTTAAACAAGAAATGCTAGAAAGGGTGTGAAGAACTAAAGAACTGTCTTACATTGCTGGTGGGAAACCCTTTTACATTGCCATGGAAAGCTGTGCGGAGGTTTTTCAGAATACTAAACATGAATCTACCACATTATCCAGTGATCCCATTCTTGGATATATACCGAAGGCTACAAAAGCACTAATTTAAAAGGATACCTCTACTCATATTTATTGCAGCAAGACTTACAACAACTAAGATATGGAAATTACTAAAATGCCCCCTAAGAGATGAATGGAAATGGCCTTTTTATCATCACATTCAGATGTGGTACTAATAAGAATAAGGGAGCTGTGGGTATTGAGAGTTTTCAGTAGTAAAACATCTAAAATGAATTAATATTCTGTATTAAAGGAGGGAGAAAAGAAAATGGGGAATCAGACTTTATATTTATATATAAATTTAAATATTAAAGTAAAATAATTGAAAATATATAAATATAAGTACAACATATTTATATGTAAATACATATAGTATATAATATATGTAGTTTATTTTCTTAACATCATTGTTTATTTTTGGAGTATTTGATTTCTCTTATTCAGTGTAATTGCTGTTGTTCTCCCACCACTATAGACCCTGTGACCCATCGAACAGATCCTTTGCACTCTTCCCTTCCTGTTTTGATTCCTCTTCCCTCCCAATTTCCCAGTATGACTTGGATATGGTCAATTTACGACTTTTGTCTTGTCTTTTTTTTTCTTTCTAACACTTTGTTTGGTTTATCTCTTTTCTATATTTCAGTGAAACCATCTGATAATTATCTATTTTACTACTGACTTATTTTGCTTAACATAATTCCTTCCAGATTCACCCATGCTACTGCCAGTGGCATAAGTCTATCTGTTTTGATTGCTTAGTAGTATTCTGTGGTTCACATGTTCCACATCTTCTTGATTCATTTGTCTCCATGGGGCATTTAGGTTGTTTCCATATCTTGGCTACTTTAGATAGTGTTGCAATAGACATAAGAAATCAGGTTTCCTTTCAGATTAATATTCTTATAGCTTTTTGGGTAGTTTCTTAGGGTGTAGTCACTGGATAATAGTTAATATTTTGAGGAAATTGCACACAGCTTTCCATAGCACAAAACTATATTAGGTACCTTATATCAAGTTGATAGACAGGAATAGATCTGTTAGTCTTTGTTTGCTTTTTTAAAAATGTATTCTCACTTGTATTTTACAATTTCTGTTTTCTGATTACATATTTGCTTCATCTCTAGACAGAAGATGCGGTCTTAACCATTAAAGAGCTAGCAAAATCACTAAAAGTTCATGACATTGTTTGGATGCTCTGAAGTACTTTTTTATGAGCCCAACCAAGCCCTATTCTGTATGATTATATAATTAGACAATTACTCTAGATTTCTACAATTTTTTTTGAGTCTTTTAGTTTAAGTATATTTATTTCATTTTCTTAACAAATAGTCAGGGTAAAGAACGTTGAATAAGAGTTAAGCAGTGTATTCTTCTCCTGTAACAAAATCGATTTATCGATGCTCTAATGCCCTCCACTGATGCACAAGATTTTCTGTGTAGTGCAGCAACCACAGGAACTTTCAGGTGGTTGTTTGTTTTTGTTCAGAATTGGCTACTTATTATAATTGGCACTGCTAGCTATACACAGGAGGGAGTTTTTCCAGCTAAAAAGAGTCCCCAGCCATAAATTATTTGTTGGTCAGAGAGCCAAGTTGTATTTGACATCTGCAAACATTAAAATAAAGATGACAAATACTCAGGTGGCAAATAATTCATGTGACTTGGCATAGGAAAACAGAACAAGCCAGAGAATTTGATGAATCATTTATCTTTTTAAGTTTAACTGTGCTTGTTCAAATATTTCTTGTTTCTATCTTTTTAAGGGAGACTTTTGAGAAGTACTCAACAGTTACTATAACTCATTTAGTAACAAGTTGAATTTGAAAGGGAAAATTACTTTTAAAATACCAGTATGTAAATTTTAAAAGAGAATTGGAGAATCAGATGTTATAATTTAATATACTTGAAGAAGTATGTTTTGTGAACCTGCAGAATGGTGAAAATTTGCAGTAAATTTGCAGAGATGTGTTTCTATGGTTTGTGGCCTAAGTTTTTAAGACTTAAACTAAAATTAACATTATTTTTCATAATTTATTCATTCTCTACTCCAGCAAATATTTATTGAGACCTTATGAGCCAGCAATATGTTAAATAATCTACAAGACTGAAAACAAAAGGAAGTTTTTAGAAAAATGGTAGATGAAGACAAGTAAATAGCTAATTGCTACACAAAATAAGCTTGGTAAATATTGTAGAAATGTGTACAATGAATTTTAGGAGGAAATATTAATGCAATTATCAGAAGTCAAGAAATATTGTAAAATAAGTGAATTGGAATTGAAACACTTTTGCTTGAGTAAAGTTGAAAAGAAAAATCTTGGGGAGGGGGAATAAAAGATGAATATATAGAAGAGAAAAGAGACTATGGAACATAGGAGGGGTTGTGGTAGAAAGTGAGACAGGCAATACTCAAAAAATGATACGAAAAAGTATGCAGAGGACAGAGAGTACAGGCTTCAGAAATGATCAAGGGCTTTATCTTAAGGAAAATTGGGATTCAATGAAGGGTTTTAAGTGGGATTTTAACTTAATCAAATTCATATTTTAGAATTATCAATTTCCATGTGGAGAATGGATTGAAGAGAGATAAGGATAGAAATAGTTTGCATGTGGAACCCAAAATTCAAATACTTCATTAAGTCATTTTTTCCAGATTCTTAATTTTCTAAGAAATATAGAAATTGTTAAATATGTCCCTCTACTATAAAACAGTGCATTTGAAATAGGTGTTAAGATTTCACTACAAATTACTACCAACTAGTAGTTACTATAGAATGTTAAATTCAAACATACTCACATGTATAAACTTCTGAAATCTGTGTCAAATACACGTATTTGTCATTTACAAGCATGAATGGAAAACAAGCTATTTGGAAAAGTAAATTTGTATATTCAGATATTGAATTTAAAGTCCTTTTTAGCGTTTAAATATCTGAGCACATTCTGTTGTTATTTTACCGTGACTAGATCTATTTTAAAGTTTAACATTAAAGTTTAGACAAAGAATTGTTACGTTTCTCATTAGATTGACTTGGAGTGGGTAGGACTCTTTAGAGGCTTACTGTTTCACTAGTTATTATGTCAACATTGTATAAATACTATACATACTATACTCAAAACATCTTAAATACAAAAATTTGAAAGCTTGAAAATTTTATATAAACATTAGAGACTATATATACTAACAATGACTGATATCACAATCTAGATGTATTTTATACACATTTGTGAGTGATATAATTTAATATAGAAAGTGAAAATTTGATAACAAAGCACTTTTGAAATTTAAACTCTGAAATTTACTTGAATTAGAACTTCTAACCCAAATGTCCCAAAACAGATGACGGGATGAAAAAGATGTGGTATATATACACAATGGAATATTAAAAATGACAAATGTGATGATTTTATGATAACATGGATGTCCATAGAAGAACTTATATTAGCAGAAACAAATCAGAAGGAAAAAGACAGAAACCAAATGGTTTCACAATATATGGGCAACCAAAGGAAAGTACACAACGGGGGCGGGAGGGATCAGGTGGAGCAACCAGGGGGGAGGCGGTGAGTGACCCCTGGTATTACAATGATGTGAAATATATATATATATAATAATATAAAAATTTTAAAAATAAAACTTCAGATTCATATTTTCATCATTTTCATAAATGAGACAAAATTTAAATATAAATTCGAATATAATAAATATAATATTAATAAGATATATATCTTAACTGTTTATTATAAAGAAATAATTTCTTATGATAATATGATCAATGTTTAAATACTTGTACCAACTCAGGCATCTAATTGAATATGAATTCAAAAAGCATTTTATAGCACATATTCACATTAAAATATTACTGAAAACTCAGAAAATGGAAAGTCATGCTACTAGTAACAATTAAACAAGAAACTTTTCAAAAGTGGGAAAATTTTTTTTTTCTTATCTATAACCCATGAGCTGAAGTGGAAAGTTATAATCTGTGTCTCTTAATTTTGTGTCATTTTAACTGAACCATATTTTCCCAGATATCTGGTGAAATATCACTCTGGATTTTCTGTAAGTGTGTATTTCAGAAGAAATTAACATTCAACTTGATATACTAAGTAAAATGTGACAGGGGTCTCAAATGACCATTTGAATACTTGAAAAAAAAAAGCAAATTTTCTTGAATAGTAGGAAATTTTCCTTGTCTGTTGGTCCTCAAATTGGAACATGGGCTCTTTCTTGCCTGTAGATTTGAAGTAACAACTCTTCTTGACTCTGGAGGTGCTAACCTTCAAACTGAAAAGAAACTGTTGAGTATTATGGTTCTCAGACATGCATTCAGGCTGAATCTGAACCATTTGTCCTCCTGGGTCTGCAGGTTTTTTGTTTTTTTGTTTTTATTTTATTTTATTTTTTTTTTTTTTTTGCTCATCCTGCATATCTTGGGAATTGTTTGCCTTTATAATGAGTAATGTAATTTATTATAGTATATGTGAGATAAATTATTATTATCTTCCAATTTTACCATTTATTTATTATTTATCTGCTATATAGTATCTCTGTTTTCCTGGTGAATCTGACTAATAGACCTAGATATAATAAGTTATGGTTAGAAGAAGAACACATGAATTTTGAGAAGAGTTAGAGAATCATGATTTGCAGCAATCAAAATTTTTTTTTTTGCATTTATGGCACAGTGTCCTTATGCCTGCTAAAATTATTTGTCATCATCATTTTTCAGTTAATACCAGTTTGACAACATTATTTTTATTGCTGTAAATAATTTGCACATATAGATTAACACATTTTCAAATATATGCTACCATAACCCATTACTACCAAGCACCAATAATATTCCATCCTAGTATAATAGGCCCCCTGCTCCCTGTCTACCCAACAATACTATACTTCTCTGGTAACTTTAATTCTGCATTCAAATTTCTAGGGTTTGTTTTTATCTGTTCCTTTGTTTTATTTCTTTAGATTCTACATATAAGTTAAGTAATCTGGTGTTTTCTTTTCCTCCTCCTGACTTATTTTGCTTTGTGTAATCTCCTTCAGTTTTATACACATTGTTTCAAATGGCAAGATGTTATTATTTTAGTATATTGTGAAATACACTAAATTTTCTTTATCTATTCATCTGTTGTTGAACACTCATCCTGCTTCTATAACCTGGCTAGTGTAAATAGTGTTGCATAGGAATGCATATGTCTTCAAATTAGTTTTATATTTTTGCATTCCTTTGATAAATATGAAGTAGCAGGATTACTGGATTATATGGCAGATCTATTTTTAATATTTTTTTAAAAATTGTGTACAATTTTCATAGGTTCTAGATCAGTGTACAGTCCAGCTAACAGTGTCTAAGGATTCCGATTTCTCCACATTCTTGGCAACATTTTAGTTTTCTAGATTTTTTGATGTGGGCTATTCTCACAGATTTGGGGTGATACCTCATAGTGGTTTCTATTTTTTTTCCCTGATAATAAT
This sequence comes from Uropsilus gracilis, assembly GCA_004024945.1. NCBI lineage: Eukaryota > Metazoa > Chordata > Mammalia > Eulipotyphla > Talpidae > Uropsilus > Uropsilus gracilis. Next base: position 8,422 of record PVHY01021132.1, read on the forward strand.
TTTTATTTCCCTGATGATTATTTTATGTACCCATTGCCATATTTATGTCTTATTTGAGAACTGTTATCTCATCTGCCCATTTTTTAGATGAATATTTGTTTTATTGTTGTTGAGATCTAAAAGAAATCCAAATTGGAAAAAAAAAAAAACATGAGAAGAAAAGTTTTTAATAACTTTAAACATTTGTATGTGATATACTAATAAATGTAGTACCAAGACAGAATTTCTTTGACTTGTCAATATATCATTAATCTAACTTGTAAAATATGTTTTTCTTGATGGTGAAATATAAGATGCAGCCCTTAAAAGCTGGGGGCCAGAAAAAACTTATGTGTCTTCATTCCTATTTATTATTCCACTGGAACTTTGAGGAAGTCAAATGAAGAAAGAAATTATACAATACTTAAAATGAAAGAAGGAAAGTTGTTATTCACATGTAATGAGATAATAATCCAAAAGATTCTGGGAATTATACAAATAATACAAGATTTTTAATTAGACTATAGAAAGAACTCAACCCTTAATAAGATCAAATCAAAGCAATTGCAAAATGGGGTGAAATTTTTCACAACCAACTTACAGAAGGACAATTCACAAAGAAAATATGTATTAAAGCTCAACCTGACTATTAATCACTGAAATGTGGATTGAAACATCAATGATATACAATGTCGCACTTTTCAGGTTGGAGAAATGTTTTAAAAACTGATTATGTAAGTTAATAGCAAGGATGCAGAGAAACCAACATTTTTATATGTTACTCATAAGATGGAAAATTGTACCTACAGCAAAACTCAATTTGCCAATATTAAGTTGAAAATCTTTGTATTTTATATCCTAAGATCCTTAAATTTTATTTAATAATAATTGGAATTATATACTAACTGTGCTTTTGTCTAATGTGTCTCACTTTACATAGTTTCTCCACATTTCTTTCAAGTTGTAAATGATCTTTCATGAATAAGAATTTCATGATTTAAGTTTTAAATTTTGTTTTATCGAGGTAACCTTTGTTTACAAAGGTATATATGATTTAAAGGAATAAGATTATAGCTTTCAGGTGTCCGTTATCACGCCACACCTGCCACAACAGCAACCAGCAAGCCTTAAGTCTACCATGGTTCATTGGTCCCCTCCATATCTTTCAACCTGTCCCCCTCTGATAACCTCAACTCTTTAATCAGACTTCCAGGGTTTGTTATTCATTTAACGCTAATTGTGTTTTGTTGTTAAAAAAAATACACCTATGAATGCATATGCTCCTTTTTGCTTGATTGATGGACATTAGAGTTGCTTCCAGTTTTTTGGCTATTGTGAATAATGCTGGTATGAATATTTGTGTACAAATATAAATATTTGTATATGATAATCTCTGTTTTCAATATTTTTTATGCTACTAGAACTGGAACTGCTGGACCAAGTGAAAATTCTGTGTTTAATTATTTTGAGGCTCTACCATACAGATTTTAATAGTGGCTACTCCATTTTAGATTCCCACTAGCAAAGCATAGGTTTTCAGTTTCTTCATATTCTGGCAGAAATTGTTTTGTTTGTTTTCATAATAGCTAACCCAAAAAATATGAGGTGGTGTCTCTTTGTGGTTTTGAGTTGTATTTTCCTGAGATTACTGGCACCCAGAATCTTTTAATATGTTTAGAATAAAATAAAATATTTTAAGAAGAGAACAAATAATGAAATTTCTGTTCCTAATTTGCGGTCATGTGTTAGGTCAGAACCCCACGAGACAAAGTCCCTATGTCTGCAGAGAAGTTGACCCATTAGGAAGCATCAAGATCTTGGGCTGACTTTGGAAATTAACAAGTTTAGTAGTATTACCATCTCTTAAAGAAATCTTAATGAGCGCATGAGGGGATGATGTCCCCTCATTGGTCCTGGAACCACTCAGCACAAGCTGGCATAGAGATGCCATATGAAATGGGTACAGGTTTGCTGGTAAGCATGTGTGAACATCTTATAGTAACAAACAGAAGTAAAAAAAAAAAAAAAAAAGAGATGCATAAGAGATAAGATGAAGCAAATGCTGATGGCAGTTCACATTTCAGATTGTTCCTTATATTCATGTTTTATCACATGAATGAGTTCCCGTGGATATAAGGCAACATATCATTAATATTAAATATGTGGAGTAATTAGATAAGAAAATCAGAACTATTTCCTTAATATTTACTGTCTCAATGTTTTATCTAGTGGAAAGCATTTGACATTTCTGTTTCATAGTTTCTTAACATAGAATAATTGGGAAAAGAAATGTATTCCATCTTTTTGAGGATTATTAAAAGTTGCACAAAGTTAACATGTGGGAAAACCTTTGGAACAGTAGAAAGTATTCAAGAGATAATTATGCTGAAACTGACAACTAAGGGAGAAATGGCAGACTCTAGGTATTCTCTGACTAGGCCATATTACTTTCTTAAGGAGATTTAGAGGATGATAAGTCTGCTGCAACAATAAAGTCAGTCAGAAAAGACTAAGAGTTAGTTTCTGATTTCTGAAGTGTGGATAGATTGCTTTTTGTTGGAAAGAAAAATCTAGAATTTACAAGCTGAGAGTAACTGAGAGTTATGTTTCTTAATGTGAATTTCTGTCTTACCTACAGTGACATGGAGGCTGGATATACCAAGCAACATATCTTGAGGACATTAAAGTGAGATTTGGGGAAGTATCACAGTATTTATTTCAATTATTTTCAGTTTCCAAAAAAGTAAAAAGTTAGAATTTTGTATTTTGCACATCACATCAACCACAAAATCGTTCATGTGTACAATTGAAATTTAGATAATAAGCTATGGGAAGAAATATAAAGTGACATAAGCAGAGGAAGCAAGAACACAGGCTGTCATTGAATGTTTTAAATTTAACAGAATTCTGACAATTGAAGACTGTACAGAAAAACTGCCATCTTGAACACAGCAAAATGACTCAATGCCAGTATTCTTTTTGAATAATAGGAAGGGATATTATGGCTATTAACAGAACATTTAAATATATGGTAGAGCAAAATATGCCGACAATATTCTATTTTGATTCATGTCTTTCAAAGGTCCAGTTTCTTGATCTCAATTGATAATGTATTATACTCTTTAAAATGTCTATTGATTTCTGGTCCTTATAAAAAGAAATGCAGTGAATGGAAATATAAATTTTGAATATTTATATTGATTTATGCTCTGCTGCTCACTTCAAAAAATACATTGCTTTCATTTTCTATTATTATAGTCATTAACTAAATTGTTGCAATTTATCAGAAATATAGCATGCAAAAAGGCTTTAAAAGACCTTTTTCATCATCTGTAAAATTATGTGTTTAGCAAATGATTGACTGGAAAGGAAGAGTGGTTTAGGGAAATAGGTGTTGAGAAAAGTATCACAAGATTCAGCAATATGATTCAACAAACATTTTGGGTGCCCATCATGTATTGGGTAATATACTAGCTAACCGAGCAACAGCTAACAAAAGCAAATATTTCTGACATTATGGGTTTCACATTATAGATGAGGAAAATAGATGGTAAAATAAAAAAAAAGCAAATAAAATATTTCAAGTATGGGATGGGGAGTAACGGACAGTATAATATAAGGGTTGAATATCTTTTTCTGCTATCCATTCTCTTTCCTGGCACTGTCTTTCATACCCCATTTTACCATTCCTCTTCCCTCAATCCTTCTTAACTTCAGGAGGCTCATTTAATTTATTAGTATTTATTAATATTTATAAGTATTTTGCTCTGTTAAATTATCCTCTATTATAATGCCCAGTATTTGTCTTCATCATTCTGACTTTATTTCACAATACTCATTTGAGCTTACATTTTGCTGTAAATGGCAGCATTACATCTTTCCTTACACCTAAATAGTGATCCATTGTGTTGACAGACTACATTAACTTTATCTAATTCTCTATCAGTGGACACAGGTGTTCTCACATCCTATTACAAATAATGCTGCAATATGTATATGTAGAACATGCTTTTTTAAAAATTGATGTTTCAAGTTCTTTGAATAGACATCCAAGAGTGGGAAAGTTGGGTCATATGTTATTTCCACTCTTATTTTTGTTTTATTAAATACTGATTGTTCTCCAAAAATATCAGCACCTTTTTCTCATCAAATGTATAATAGTGTTCCTGTTACTCGGCATCCTTTCCAGTTCTCTTTGGGGCTCTTTTCAATATGTGCTCTCCTTGTAGGTTTGTAATAAATTCTCATTGTAGTTTTGGCCTGTATCTTCATTAGAAAGTATGGTGGACAGTTTTCCATATGTTAATTGACTTTATAAATTTTCTAGTTGGTGAATTGTTCAGATATATGTGAGTGACTAAATGGAAGATAGGTTCTATCAGGATGGTGACATCTGTACAAATTCCTAAATGATTGGGGAAATTTGTCAAATAAGGTGCATAGCCAAAAGGAATAAGCAGTTGTGCAGGCCCTGAGACATGAGTGAGCTCTACAAACAGCAAATTATCAAGTTTTGGAGCAGTATAAGTGGGGAGTAGCAGAAGGTTGAAGAAAGGTGGGGAGGAGCATGAAAGCCTTGCAAGTCTTTGGAAGATGATGGTTGTGCATCTGTGTGGATCTGTGTAAGGTCCCATCATAATGGATGAGGCAGCCACTAAAGTGAGAGGGTACAGAACCCAGTCACACACTGTTCTTGAGAAAAGGAGACAGTTTCCTATATATTAGGAAGCTCCAAAATCAAGGAACCTGGAGAAGCATTGGAGAACCACACACCTGCTCTCCAAGAGATTCCTGATGTGCTGGTCTGGCTATCTGCCTTGCAGTTTTCCCTGGAGATTCAAGCTACCTGGTCTGCTGTGTTCCAGGAATGAAGCTACTCACTCAGGGAAAGGACTTTGTTCCACAAGAAAAGAAAAATTAAAGATGAGACTGTGGCCTATGCTTTGATCTATGACTTGAAGCAAGAAACAAGTTGGAGTAACCTGAGGGGGAAGGAGGAAAGGGAGCATATTTGGGTACACTATTGTTGAGAGGGACATAGTCACTGGAAACAATAATAATACAAAAATAACTGAGCTGTATGAAAATTTAAAAAAACACATTAGAATTTAAAAAATTAAACATAAAACAAGATTTACTCTGGAAGTATGTTATGGACAGTCTTTGGGACATGAACAGAAGCGGAGCAACCAGAGAGGACAAGTAATTTCTCTCCTGCCCTACTGGAGAAAAGATTGGGAGTAGCACACCTGGACATTTACTACAGGCAAATGCCACTTGGAACCTGACTGCAATAAAATCTTAAATTCAAGGCAAAATAAATTAAAATATATTTTTGAACAGAAAGCCTAGGGAAATTTTTTTTTTTTGTATTCCTTTCACAATGTTTTCTCTTCTCAATATCAGGATCAATTTTTTTCAGCTTGAAAAATCATTACTAATTTGGAGGAAAGAGGCAGAATCATCTATAAACTTTCAATAGGCAGTCTTGTATTTGTGGAGCACTGCCCCTGTTGCCCTGAAGCGAACAGCAGGACTCATAATGCATGTTGCACTTCATGCCTTACATAAATACACATAAAACTTTAGCACTTAAGAGGATGGAGCTATTAAGGAAACCAATGTGGGTGTAAAACAGTTTTGCAGAGATTAAAAAATTTTAAGCCAGGAGCTTTCTCTGAAAAAAACAGATTGGATTTCTGATTAGGGATTGGAGGAAATGATAATTAAAATACTCATTTCAATACCAGTAGTTTAACATTTCTGAATCTGTCCAATTCATATTTGGTTTGACTTAAAGAGAAACAAGCAAGACCACATATTTCCCTTAAGTGCGTTAACTATTTTTCTCCACTTTGTAGCTACATTTTTCTGAAATGGATGTTGTGATTGTTGTTGCTGCACTTTTAACCAATTTACAGTTTTCATCTTCTATTTAGCTTTCATAATTTTGCCTTTAGGTTCATGGAGATGTGACTTAAATGATGAGAGGATGAGCATGAAAAAACAAGGAAACATTTTGTGTAATAATGTGCTAATTCATTTATGGGGCAACTATTCCTTTAGCCTCACTGATTATCTTGTCACTGTTATTATTAAAAAGTCAGTTAGGCATTGATTTTTGATTAATCAACATGTCTCATCTAAGATTAAAAAAGCCCTCTAGATTGCTTTTTCACATTTCAAAATAGTCTATTCAAAGTAGAGGACTTTTTGAGCATTTTTCATGTGTGATTCTAAATTTCATACTCTGTGGTATATTAATTTATATTCCTATTTTCTTCCTCTGATTAAGCTAAAGTAAAAAAAAAGATATTGCATTTTGGAAATTTCAGACATCAGCTTTCTTTCTATTCTTCTGAAATTATTGAAGATGGCAATCTATCTCTTTCCCATCCATCAACCAAAGCCATATATAGGAAACCTGGTCACTAACTGAACACAGAAAAGTGAGCTAGAGAATGATGATGGAAGAACTTTTGATTTATAATTTTTAAAATTTGTCTAAAGTTAGAATATACATATTGTAAACCAAATAACATGCATATTTTCAAATAACACAACACCAATTCTCGTTATTTAGGTATTATATAATTCTCAATTATTTCTCCCATCTCTTGTGAGATTACTGGCATTCATTGCACCATCCATAAACTATAACCATTTGATTATATGTTAATCTTTCAAACAAAATTTAATCTGTTAGATCAGTTCAAGATAGAATAATTTATTTTTTTCTTGCACAGGCTTTTTCTATACATCTTATATAATTTTCTGACTTATAACATTTTTTTTTCCATGAAGAATATTCATTCTTTCCATATTTCTTGCAGATTAAGTGTACTGGGGACAAACCTCTCTAATTTTTTTTAATCTGACAAATTATTTCTCCATGTTTAAAGGTAATTCTGTTGGATATCTAATTTTATTTTTATTTGACTATATACACACACATATATATACAGATAGCATTGCATTATATGCACATATATGCACATATCTGCACATAGACATGTGCATATATACACATTTCATTGCATTGTGTGTGTATATATACATATATACATATCATATATCATATATATACATATATACATATCTTTGCATTGTGTGTATAGGTATGTGTATATATATATATATATATATATATATATATATATGCAATGATTTTGTGTCTAGACACACACATAAATGTATTCCCCAGGGTTCTCCCACTACCATGTCCCCTGTGAACCATCATCTTAAACTCTTGTTCCTTCCGTCCCTTAATTTTACCCTCCTCCCCTTCTCTTGCTCTATGTTTCACTTCTATTGACAGTTTTCAATTTTACTTGTCCTTTTGTTTGTTCATTTTCCCTATGTCTCACATATAGGTGAGATCATCCCATATTTCTCTTTTACTTTCTGACTTATTTCTACTAGCATGATTCCTTCTAGGTCCATCCATTTTATCACACAGGATATCTAATTTTAACTTTTTGTTTGAGTATTTTGGCATTTGAAATATCTCATCCTATTTTTCTCTTGCTTTCATAGTCTCTGAAGAAGTTTGGTAGAACTCTTATCCCTCTTCATTTATAGATTAGGTAACCCTCATCCCAAGCCTGATTCCTTTCAAGTTTTTCCTTTTTTGTCTTTGAATTTTTGAAGTTTGAGTATATTACACTTAGGTGCAATCTTTTGATAGTTATCCAGTTAGAAGTTCTTTGAGCATCCTGGATCAGTAATTTTGTGTCTATCATTGATTCTGGAATACACTAAACCATTTTTTCAAATTCCTTCTGTGTCTTTGGGTCTTGTCCTTCTGATAGATCCTTTGTGTATATATATATATATATATATATATATATATATATATATATATATATATGTATATATATATATATATATACATATATATATGGCATAACTTTTTAAATACTATTGGTTATTTTGTTCCATTTGTCCCTTGTTTTTCTGTTTTATTCTCTTGCTTTTAAGTTAGGGAAGTTTCTATCAACCCCTCTTCAAGCTTATTGGTTATTACCTTGTCAGTTCCTATTCAGTGATAAGCCTTTCAAAGCTTTCTTAATTTATATATATATATATGTGTGTGTGTGTGTGTGTAATATATATATATACATATGTATATATGTATATGATTTTTAGGATATCCTTTTTTATTTTGCTTTGAGGTTCCAGTTACACTTATTTTGCATCTGTTCTTGCATGTTTTTCACATTTTCTATGAAAATTCTTAAGATTTAATCATATTAAAAAAATTTCAGGCCTGACAATTCTAAATTTTGAGCCATACCTGAATCTCAACCTAATGCTTGCATAATGTCTTCAGACTGCATTTTATGATTTTGTCTTTTTCCATGCCTTATATTTTCTTGAAAATCATATATGATATACTGGAAAATATATAGGAAAATATATCTTTATATAAAGCTTTATGTTTATTTGGCTAGAGTTTAGGCTATATTTACTATTTGCTATGAAACAGTGTTTAAAATTTTTTTACTTTTTTTCTAGTATACTTAATTTTATCTTCTCTGTTACTATTGGTTTACCAAGACATACTTTGTTAAATAAAATCTAAGAATATATATTTTTTAAATCATAATCATTTATTGTCGTACAGGAGCCTTACTGATGTGGTGGTGATAAAGTATAGGCAAGAGAAAACTTTTTAATTCTTTAGTTATTTCTCAGCTTTTTATTCAAAAATGTCCCAGGGCTTCACAAGTGCTTCTCAGTTGTCCTCTGCCCTTTGGTGTTACAGGAGGTCTACAAGGCACCAAAATTGGATATACCTCTCTTCCTCCATGTCAGTTATGCTTTTCTAAAATGCAGAAGAATATCTTCTACTAATGTGGTTTTCCTTGAGGACAAGACATGTTAAAAAGAATTTAACATTTTGAGTATATTTTAGAATGAATGTTTTCACCCTCTTCCTGCTAGAAGCACAGTGAGATTTTTCTCATTTTTTTTTTTTTTTTTACATTTTCAAATTTGTCAGGCCTATATGGGTAAAATTCACAAAATATGCATCTTCCAGAACATAACCTAAATTTTTATTTTTTTGTAAATAATTAGACATATATATATATATATATTCCCCCCCCCAATCCCAGGGTTTTCCCACCACCACCCCCTCCCTGATCACTCCCATCCATTCCTCCACCCCCAGCTGTGTGCTTCAGTTTGGTTGTTAATTTGTTTTGACTTTTCCTCTTGACCTTTTGTTTGTTTTCCCTACATCCCATATATTAGTGAAACCATCTGGTTTCTGTCTTTTTCTTTCTGACTTATTTCTGCTAATATTCCTTCTAGGTTCATCACCTTATCTCAAGTGCATCAAATTTGTCATTTTTAATTGATGTATATATACCATGTCTTTTTCATTCATTCATCTGTTTTGGGATATTTCGGTTGTTTTCATGCCCTTGCAATTATGAATAAGACTGCAATAAATATTCTACTACAGGTGTCCCTTTATATAAGTATTTTGTTCCCCTTTGGGTAGATTCCCAGAAGAGCAATTGCAGGGTCAAATGGTAGTTCCATTTTCATTAGTTTGAGGGTCCTCCACACTGCTTTCCATAATGGCTAGACCCGTTTACAGTCCCACCAGTAGTGCAAGAGTGTTCCTTTCTTTCCAGAACCTAAATTTTTAAAACTCAAACTTCTCCACATTGAAACCAGCCAATGTAATTATAGCTTTAAGTTTCCTGCTGGTACTGGTTCCTCAGCTTCTACTGCAAGAAAAACGGTTCTCAGTATGCCTGTCTCTGTAGCATCTTGAAACCAGGAAAATTGATTATGACCTTTAAGGGGTTTTAGAATAGTGAGTGATTTTCAATCAAAAGTTCTGTTGATGAGACTCTATGAAGAATATATTCATATATTACTTGGAATATAGTGGAGGTCCAAATAAATGTTAGTTTCTTTCCTGCTTTGAATTCTTATAAAGAATGACTTGGGGATTTTCACATTATACATAGAAATCAAAAGACAATTGATAATTCATTGTATTTTTCTATTTTTCATGCCAGATATCACTTGTTTTTCTTCACAAGCACCATTCCTGAGTTCTATCATACATTAGCAATCTACTCCACAGAATATTATAGGTTTGAAATCTTTCAGATTCTTTTCATTAATTTAATATTTTCATTTTCCAACTTTGTGTATTTGAGTTTATTATATGAATTTAAAAATTCCTTTATACTCATATGTTTTCCACTTCCCCTCCTCATGGCATTTTTACTTAATTAGTATAGAGCTACATAAATTCTTTATCAATAAATGAAAGTGTAAAACTGAAAGTCTGGAACATACTTGCAAAAATGTTCTTCAAGTGTCATTTGCAAACTTTAGCAATTGCTAGAAGGAAGTTTAGAAATTCAAAATAAGTGTAACTGCAGAAGAAGTCTGTATTATTAAATGTTGAGTGATAATTACAATCATTATCACAACATGGAATGATGTTTAGGTAATATAAAAATTGTGTCTGAAAGCCCTAAGTTTTGTGAGTTCCAATATACTTTAAGTATAAAATGAATATATGCAATTGAAGTAATCTCTTAGCTGAAAAGCTTTAAGACCTAAAATATGAAATTAAAGCAATTTAATATAAATACAGAAACACAGTAACTCTTCCATGAAAAATGAAGACTGAGTTTTTAAGTCACCCAAGACTACAAACACATGATAACAATTTTAGAAGACAAATGTGTTTGTGATATTTGTTCTTTTTTCAATTGATAGGTTGCAATTTGTTTATTTAAAAGCTTTTCTAGGTATTAACTGATTAAACTATTTAAATTTTTATTATATTATGTAACCTGTGTATTATATAGCAGTATATTAAATCTTTTCCAGGTCTTAACACTTTGCTAACCTCATTGTTTTTGTTTATCCTTTTGTAATTATGTTGCTTTTTTTTTTTTTTTTTTTTTTTTTTTTTTTTTTTTTTTTTTTTTTTTTTTTTTTTTTTTTTTTTTTTTTTTTTTTTTTTTTTTTTTTTTTTTTTTTTTTTTTTTTTTTTTTTTTTTTTTTTTTTTTTTTTTTTTTTTTTTTTTTTTTTTTTTTTTTTTTTTAATGCATGTACCTTGAAGGCAGTTTTCAAAGACTGGAAACCCTCTGTAATCTCTTAGTCAGCTTTTTCCATCTGCCTAAATTTTCCAAAGAATTTTTCCTCTTGTTTATTTCCACTTAGTGAATACTAAGGTTTTGACATAAAAATGTAATTACCTTAAATAGAAAACTCATTAAACAGAGGCTAATATCTTAAACAAACTTTCATATACTGATTATTTTCCTATGTAAATTTGGAAGAGTAAAATATTTTAAGATTTAAGGTGGCATTTCCTCAATTTGAAAATAACACTGAAATTTCTGATTACATTTTTCTTTAAATTTTATTTATATCTGGCTCAAACTAATATTCAAATTCACTTCTTAAGCAATAGTATAGGCACAATATCACTATTTGTCATCTAGTTTACCAGCCACAGATTAAATAAAGTATTCCAGAATCATTTCTTACTTGTATAACATCATAACCTCAAGTAAATTATGTAGAATATGTTATTTCATCAAGTTACTACCTACATAATACACAAAAAATATAATCATATCTCAGTTATCAATCTAAGTGAGTAAGCAGTGGTATTACATATTTCAAAAAGTTATGAACAAGAACATTATTTGTATATGGTCTTGGAAAAGAATTTTAAGTTTGCATTTGGTATGTGTATCTCAAATCCTGGCCAGGTACCTCACTTTAAATTAAACTACTATGTTGTATAGACAAGAATAACTAGACAAAATTTGGTAGGAACTGGTTCTCATTATTAATTTCCATAATGCATATAAGGAACCTTGATACTTAGAGAAAAGTGACAGTAAAACTAAAAATGAAAAGAAGGAAAAGATATTGAATGAATGAACCTTCCATTCTAAAACTACATTTCTCTACACATCCTATGAATTAGATAGGATAACAGATAATTAAATATTTCTGTTTCTATTTTGATAGAAAACGTGAGCATGTGGGAAATGCCATACTAAACAAGTCAGAAAAATCGAAGAACAATATCATGAGGAAAGCAATCTGAAAAGTGTTACGGGGGGGGTTTGTCTTATTTTTATTGCTTTGTGAGTTTCTTATGGATTTTTGTTATCAGATCCTTGTCACCTGTATGAAGGGCAAAGATTTTCTTCCATTCTGTTGGGTTTCTTTTTGTTTGGGTTGTTGACTCTTTTGGCATAAACAAACAGTCCCCGCTGTTTATGTTTTCCTTCATTTGTTTAACATCTATAGGTGTGTTCTGAAAGGGGTTACTGAAGTGTAAGTCTTGGAATGTTTTGCATAAATTTTCCTCTATGTGTTTAAGGTTTCTGGTCTTACATCCAAGTATTTTATCCATTTTGAGCTGTTTTTTGTACATGGTGTGAGGGAGTTGTCCTGAATCATTTTCTTGCATGTAGTGGTCCTGTTTTTCCCAGCACCATTTAATAAAAAGGTGATTCTTGTTCCAATGTATGTTTCTTATCCCTTTTATCCCCAATGCATGCTTTTTATCCCATACATATGTGGTTTTATTTTTGGGCACTCAAAATTCTGTTCCATTGATTTTCTTTTTTTTGTTCCAGTATCATGCTGTTTTAAGTATTATGACTTTTCAGTATAATTTGAAGTCTGGGATTGTTCCTTTCTTCTTTTAATCAGGAGTGTTTTGGACATTCAAGGTCTTTTGTTGTTCCATATGAATTTCAGTAATTTTTGTTCTATATCTTCAAACAATGTTATTGGAATTTTTATTGGGAATTGAGTTGAATATAGAGATTGCTTTTGGTAAGATGGCCATTTTGATAATGTTAATTCTTCCACTCCATGAGCAGGGGATAATTTTAAATGTTTTCTGTTTATTTTATAAATGTTTTAGTTTTCTTTGTATAGATATTTCACACCTTTTGTTAGGTTTATTTACAGGTATTTAATTGTCTTTGGTGTGTTGGTATATAGAGTGATTTTCCCATTTTTTTTCTTCTTCTGCCAGATTTTTTGGCATATTTTAAGGCCAATGATTTGTGTTTGTTGATTTTTGTATCCAACTATTTTATTGAACTGGTTTATTATTTCAGTTAGCTTTTCTGTGGATTTTTGGGGATTCTTTACATAAAAAGTTGATACTAATTACCTGAGGTTAAGGATCAAGAAATGTCCTTTGTAGTTTTTATAAGGTGCTTCTCAGGGAGAAAGTAACTAATGTTTAATGTTTGTGGGAGTTTTTGTGGTTTTGGATTCTGTTGTTTTTGTTTCTTTAAAAAATGAGAAAACTAGGCAGGGCACAGTGGCTCGTGCTTGTAAGCTTCAGCCTATGAAGCGGCTGGGGCTAGGGATCGCAGTTCGAGTCCCGCCTGGGGCCCGTAGCAAGACCTAGTTCCAAAAAAATAGCTGGGCGTGGTGGCGCGCGTCTGTCATCCCAGCTACCTGGGAAGCTGAGGCTGGGGATTGCTTGAGTCTGTGATACCCTGGGCAACGAGAGCCTGGGGTTCCACAGGCAAAAAAAAAAAATAGCAAGACCTAGTCTCAAAAATAAAAATAAATAAAATAAAATAAATAAAAAATGAGAAAACTGCTAGCAGCTTGGTATCAGAGAAAAGTGTCAATTGACAGGGGAAAAAAAGCAAAATATATACAAATAATCCAAATAACATACATTTGCATAATACATGTTGGTTATAGAACATTTTCATGACCTTTTTCAAAGTCTTTCTTTTAGATTTGTTTAAAGATTTTAAATAATGCATCATGAAAAATTGCATAATTGTATTACTGATAGTTTCTATTTATTTAAGTATTACTATCTGCAGGTATTTTATTAAATTATTTACAGTCAAATTAAATCATATTAATTTTTTGAGGTGATGTTGGTTTACATCACTGCATAATGACTTAGGGTTACATATTTGTCCCTTTTTTAGGAGAGTATTACCACAATTTTCCACTACAAAAGCACCTATAACCATCCACCATAGTTCAGTGAACTAGCTTCTCCTTCTCCCTACTGTTCACCTTCCCTTTCTGATAAACTCAGTTTTTCAGTCATATGTCTTAAGGTTTGTTTTAATTTAGTTTTATCAGCCCCCTTGCTATGTTTCTTTATATTCCAAGTAAGTGAAATTCCCAGTATTTGTCTTTTACTTTCTAGCTTATTTTACTTAGCATAATTCCCTTCATTGCCATACAAGTTCATGATGAAAACTCACAAGGTTTCTTGTTTTTTATAGTGAAATAGCATTCCATTATGCGTGCTTGCCACATCTTAATCTACGGAACCGTCATTAGGCATTTACATTTTTTCCACAACTTGACTATCATAAATGGTGATGCAATGAACACAAGAGTGCTTATATCCATTTGAATTAGTGTTGTACCATCTTTGAGTATATACGTAAAAGTGGAATTGCTGGATCCATGTTTATCATTTAAGACATCTCCAAACTGTTTTCCGTAGAGAATAGACTAGCACATATACCCACTAAATGTCTAAAAGGTTTCTTTATCCATAGTACCCATACTAACACTTGTTTCTGTCAAACCTGTTTTTTAGTCACATAATTTTGCTTATTGTCATTTGAATAACTAATTAGCTATATAAATGGCCAATTATATTCCATCAGATCAGTTATAAATCTTCAATTTATTTTGGTGAAATAGCTAAGTTACCTTAGAAAAATTAATTTCCTATCATTATATTTTTTACTAAAACTTCTATTATTTTCCTTAACTATATAGAAATACATAGTTATAGTTATGTGGATATTAGTTCTACTTTTCTGGTTTTAATTCTGTACTTTTATGATTATTATTTTCAAATTGCTCTGTTTAGGAAGTACTTTTCACAAGAATGTGAAAATAATTTATTAATTTTGAAAAAAAATCCTATTGCAAATTTTATTACAGTGTGTTCATTTATAGACTGGCTTGAGAGAAAATATGTAACTCTGAATCTGTACCATTGGAATTTCTGAACCAAAAATGAATAGAGATATAGAGATCTGGGTTAGCAGAAAAACATCTACAAAAATAAGAGATTTAACTATCTATATACTTCAGATGAGTTATTAATAAAAAGCAGTGATCAAAACTGTATCATGATCAATCTTGTATTTTATTACTATCCATATGCTCAACAATAGTCAGACACATCTCTAGAAACACTTTTCATGCTACATACTGTATTTGAATTGAGTAGAAACATAAATTGAACATAAATTGAGTTTGTTTCAGAGAACAGAAATTAGGTAATAAATAGAGTTAAATGAGACTCCAAACTATTATGCAAAAGAAGTTTAGGATGTTAGGCTATTTTGCTTGAAGTCAAAAAGATTCAGACAGAAGACAGTTTGTAGATAGTTGATGTATTGTCATGAGGCTATATGATCTGAGCAATGCAACATTGGTCCAAAATCTGAATACCACAGAGACATAGATTTCAACACAAAATAAGGAAGAGCTAACAGCTAAAGTTATTTGAATATGACATAAGCTTTCTTGGGAGATAATATGTAGCCTGTCACTGGAACTGTTCAAATGTAGGCAGGGGACAGCCACTTCAAGGGGTATGGTATACATTAAAACATGTAGCTAAATGTGATGACTAATGCACTAATGTAATACACCAAGCTTCTTTCTTTCTATTACTTAGATTTGTTTGGATATAAACTCAGTGTGGATTAAAATAAAGACTTTTCTATCAAAATTAAAATCTAATTTTACATGAAGAGGAATGCAGAAGTTTCACTGTGTTTTAAATTTCATCACAACGGTGAAGATAACTTGAAATCTGTAAGATAAACAGGGTGGAAAAAAGACCCTGTTAAGGAAGAAGGGATAGGTATCAAGAATACCTTTGTATATGAGCATTCTCTTATGAAGAAGTAACTTTAAGTTAATATTTTGAGTATTGTGAACCTTTCTTTAAAGTGGATTATTCTCACATAGTCACAAATTAACTGCTGATATGCTGAATAGTAGATTGTGTCACAGAGGAGTTCA
>PVHY01021133.1:0-24420 GCA_004024945.1 Uropsilus gracilis
GAGGGAGGGAGGAAGGAAGGAAAGGAGGGAGAGCGGGAGGGAGGGAGGGAAGGAGGGAAAGGAAGGAGGGAGGGAGGCTAAAAGAGAAGGAACTGAAATGAAGGTGTGGCAGATGTGAGAGCAGTCTCCAGGCCGGGCACCGGGCACATGCCCGCTGCTCCCACGCAGAGGGAAATGAAGTGGCCGCACCAGCTGACGCCATCCTTCCTCCATCCTTCCTCCATCGCGGGGTTCAAAGACTCTGCCTGGCCCGGCGACTGGTGACTGCAAATCTGAGCAGCGGGGCCAGGCCCCCTGGGTTACTGGCTGAGGTCGCAGACGAAGTTTTTCCCCTTTGCCCCCCTTACCTAAACCCGGTGGCAGTGGTGGCACGTTCAGACGGGCCCTGGTCCGCCGCAGCCCTGCCTGGCGGCCTCGCTCTGCCCTCCGTGACATCGGGGGGGAGGCGCCCCAGAAACAGCCAGTGCTGGGCCAGCTTCGACCCCGACACCGCCATCCGTCACGTCCAGAGAGAAGTCCCTACCCGGAGGGCCTGTCCTGGGCAGTCATTCGCTTAGGGAGGTGGGACCCACTCCTCTCCCGGGTGCCCAGCCCCCCTCTCCCCCCACTCTTCGGTTCAGCAGGGTTTCCCAGCCAGTCTTACTGGCGCTGAGCTCCACTCGGATGGGTCACCAGTTTGGCTTTGCGCCCACTGCCTGTCCGACGAGACTCGACCTCTTTGTCCACCCTGAGGAGGGACAGAGCCCACGGTCCCTGCCCCAGGGGCATCAAGAAGGTGATGGGGGTGCCTGACAATGGTGCCCCTTAGGAGGATGATTTGTGTTGTCAAGGCAGAAGGAACGCACCATGGTGTCCGCCCCACACGGGCTGTGCATGACACACACGCACATGAGCCAGGAGTCGCCCAGGCAGCATCTGGACACAGGACAATTGGCTCTCTCCCACGTGTCGAGGGTCAACTCCAGGCCATGGTCAGAGCCATGAAGACACAGCAGAGCTCACAAGTCACAGAAATGACCCCCGTGCCTGGCAGAGGACAGATGGATAAAGGAGAGGTGGCGGACAAGGTTGGAATACTACGAAGCCACGAAAAAGGTGGCTTTGTGGCTCCATGGCCAGAACCGGAGGGGCGGGTACCAAATGTAACACGTCAGAAGGAAAAATAGGTCTGATTTCCCGACTGTGGGCAAAACAGAGGAACCAAGAAAACGGCCAAATGAAACACAAGCAGAGACTCGGACTCTCCCAACAGGGGGGCGGTGGCCGGAGGGGAAGGGAGAGGAGAGGGACCCGCCGGTGGGCGGTGGATGGTGACGGACACTAGGAGGTGGACGTGCTGGCAGGACCAGAGGCTGCGGTGAGAGTCTTGTCCACTGGGAGCCTGAACGAAGCTCCCACCCGAAAACGCTTGTGGACACAGAACCGTGCAGCGGGGCGACCAAGCTGCACGGTCAGCGGTCAGCGGTCAGCGTAGTGCGAACGCGCTAAGGACCCCGCACAGCTCCCCCAGGCCTGGGCCCTCAGCGTCCCCAGGGGGAGGGCGAGAGGCGCCTCTCCCCACACCCCCGGCCCTCACGTGTCCGCTCTTTGCGAGGGGCCCTTTGCTCAGGGTGCGGTGGTCTTGGGCTGTGGCTCCGAAGCAGCTGACCAGGGGCAGCGTGATAAGAACTGCTGGGCCCGGCGGCCTCAGGAACGCGGTCCAGGGGTGCAGACACGCAGCCCCTGACAGACGAACTGGCCTCTCCCTCGTTCTGTCTCCCCCACGTCAGTCAGGCCGGGTGCCCCGACCCGGGACAGCCCCCCGGAGCCCCGGGGCAAGGGCAGGGGGTCTACGGACCCTCAGACCCCTGTTGGGGGCTCAGTCTGGGGATGGGAACCCGCCGCGTCAGCCCCGGCTCTGATCCACCTGCTCTGGCCAGCCCTGGGGTCCTGGTCCGCTGAGTGCCAGCCAGCCTCCATGGCTGGGCAGTGCCCAGGGCAACTCCGGGTCCCCGAGGGTGGCTTCCAGCTTGTCTGCAGCCCCCAGAAGGGACTGGCCCGCTGCGTGTGGGCTCCAGCACATCTCCCCCGGGGGAGAAACGTCTCTCCGGCTCTCCGCCAGGGCTCTGCTCGGGCTGATCTTCCCGCCTGAGCCGTGTGCACGCTGGGCTATGAGGCCCGGAAGGCGGCCTTGCACAGCACGTCCGCAGCCCCGTGCGGACACGCTGCGTCCACACTTGCCGCGGCCACAGCCACAGCGGGGGCCCAGGCCTTGTCCTCACTGAGAGCAGAGGCCCAGCCTCCAAGCCGGCCTCTGGCAAGAGCTGGCTGAGCCCTGGGTGGCCACCCTGGCTCCCCCTCCCAGGTCAGTCCCCTCCGGGAACAAAAGCTCCGGAATGTTTCAGTCCCGCAGGCCACAGTCACCCACCGGGGAGCTGATGGCCCGATAAAAGCGCCTGGCAGGAGGGCAGAGCACTCTTAGCATACGAATGGCATCTGGAGCCAGCCGCCAGCCCCGTCCCCCAGTCCCAGGCTGAGCTTCCTTCCCGGGGCAGCAACTAAGGCAGAGGGGCTCGGACCCCCAACTGCTGAAATCGCTGACTCAGCCACCACCTGCTTCCGGAGGCTGCTAGCTGGCAGGGCCCCCCGCTGGGAGTGGGCAGACCTCAGCTGGGCTTCATGCGGGTGAGAAGAGGGGGGTCTGCGGAGGAACATCCCTCCCCTGAGCCCAGCCCGCGTGGGGGCTCGAGGTGGCCAGAGGGAGCCCTGGGGAGTCTCTTCTAGAGACTGAATAACGCAGCAGAGAAACTGGCTCCCGCCTTCTCCTCTCTCCTGCCTCCTGCCCCACCCTGGGGTGACGGTGACGCTGCCCTCTGGCCGCCCCCAGCCCAGGTGCGCCCACTCATGCGTGCGCACCCCATGCGGCCAGGTGCGCGCATGCCCGGGGAGGGCTGCGGCCCCCGCGCTTGCAGAAGAAGGCTGGGAAGAGGAGCCCGTCTGTGACGCTGGCAGCTCGGTGGATGCCGCCTAGCCAGGCCCGGACGGGGCGGGTGTCTGCCCTGCTCCAGGAGACTGCAGGGCACCCCGCACCCCACTGCCCAGCAGCATCAGGGTCCTGGCTGCAGAGGAAGCAGGACCCCCATCTCTCACTCTCCCCTGGGGCTTGAGGACAAGTGGGGGCCGGAGCAGGGGGGGGGGGAGAAAGGCATGAACTAAGACCCTTGCCCAACCGCCCCCAGGAAGTCCCGGCCAGGGCCAGGCCTGCGGGCTCCTCGGCCGCTGGGTGAAGCTGTCCTGGGTGAAGCTGTCCGTCGGAACTAGCGGCGGCTGACACCCGGCCCTGCGCGGGCGGCAAAAGCAAGTCAGGGGCAGGCGCGAGCCACAGATGGGCCAGAAGAGTGTCCAACGCCCACGGGTGTGGGTGACCCAGAGGCCAGGGAGGCCACCAGAGCTTGTGGTGTGGTAGGAGCACGGCTCCCTCCCTCCCCAGCTCGGTGCCCGCCCCTTCCCAGCCTGCGCGGCTGTCCTGGAGCGCTGACTCACAGCATCACCCCACAAATGGCAAGGCGGGGCGCAGCACCCCCATTCTGAAGCTTTAGTGATGGCGCTGATCAGGGCGCTGTCAGCTGGGCTTGCAGAGATGCCCCGGGACGGCCGAGGGTCTCCGCGTGCGCGAAGACGGCCGTGAGCGGCTCTGCAGACATGGGTGGCCGCAGGCAGGGAGCGGCGGTGGCCACTCTGTCCAGCGTCCATGTGCAGGGGCAGGAGCCGCCCTTTTCAGTCACTGGGAGGAAACGTGAATACGTCATTGGTAAAAGCGCACGTGTAAGGGGAGCTCTGAGAGTCACGCTTGGATCCGTGGGTATCTGAAGTCCTGGGCTCTGAACCCCCTGCCACAGGTTCCGTGACCAGGGTTTTGCTGGCAAAGGAGGAGTCTGGGCCAAGGCTGTGTCTTCTAGGGCAGCGGACAGGGCAGAGGATTCCCGGGGCCACAGAGCTGCACCCGTGTGCCAGGTGTCCCAGGGAACGTCGCACTGCAGAGGAAGGTGCTGGAAAGGGTCTTCTCCGCTCTCTGCTTTCGTTTTTATGCCTTTACTTTATCCAGGCAACATGGGTTCATAACAGGGCAGGCAGGTGGTTTGGACGTGCAGATCCCTCCTGAGGCATCGTCAGCATGTCTCACACGCATGCACACACACGTCACCCACAATCCTCCAGCATAGGCGGCTGTGGCCATACTTTGCTCTCCTTTCTCTCATCACTTGTTATGAGTTTGGCGTCATCTCGCCCTGCGTTGGGTTTTTTTACATTCCACATAAGGACCACCACCTTGTATTAATCTCCCTTCTGAGTTATTTTGTCTAACATCACCTTCTCCTGTCCCAGCCATGTTGCTGCAAATGGTGGCTTTATCTTTTTCATGGTTGCATAATACTCCGCAGTGTATATGGAGCAACCACATCTTACTGCTTCTAGGCGCCTAGGAGGGGGGTGGCTGGGCCATATGGAAGGATTATTTTTAATGCTTTGGGAAACCTCCAGACTGTCTTTCAGGGGGCCTGGGTCTGTCCACACATAATAGGGCAGTTCATTAAAATTCTCTTGCATTCCTCACCGACACCAAGCAACTGGCCACATGCTCACCAAACCACAGCGGTTTGTTATTGAAGAGAAAGACTCGCTCAAACACAGTTCTTAAAACAATGTCTATTGTTAACGTTGAACCTTAAAACACCGTTAGGATAGAAAGGCAGCGCATCTGATCAGCACGGATAACCGCACCACAGCATCCTTTCATTCCAGAGGATGAAAAAGCCATCCTGCTCCATTCAGAAAGACGGCTTTGATCAGAAGATCAAAAATCGATCGGAAAGATGATTCCAGGAGAAAAGAAAGACTTTTTCTTTTCTATCGCAGACACAGGTTGACTCAGCTAGAAAAGAGTCATCCTGCTGCTTGTGTGTGGACACACATTTTCCCCTCATCAGCCGACACGCACAGCCTAATGCAGACATCAATTCTGCAGATAGTTCTTTCGGGTGACTCGAGCCAAATGCCCCCAGGTCACTGGTCTCTCAAAGTGGAAGCCACCCCCATGGAGGAGTTTCTCAGAGCCCACAATGTCCCCAGAGAGGCTGGCCCTGCCCACAGCCCAGCTTCCCACGGCAGCTCTTACTCCAGGAGCGAGAAGAAGCTGTCATTGCTGGACGAGCGGCGGCCAGAGTCTTGCTGGGAAGTTTTATGCCTCTCAGGAGCCACACGTGTGACTCAGAAAAAAGCCAGAACATCAGAAGGATGGATTGCAGAATGGAGCAAGAGATCTTTTATGGCTTCATTTTTATTTAATGGTGCTGTAATACTGAAAACATGCCGGGTATACAAGGGGAAAAGCCATCAGTGTCTCATTTAATCAGCACTCAGCCATCTATGTATCTGTCTTATCTCTAGCTATACCTCTAGATAGCTATATACAGAGAATATATAAGTATATATCGATATACATCTGCATGTCTATATATATACTTCTAGATATCTATATATAGAATATATACATATATCTATACATATCTACACATCTAGATATCTCTATAGATAAATCTATTTAGAGAATATATACAGATATAGCTATATATCTGCATATATATCTATATATAGCTATATAGATATCCAGATATAACTAGGTATCTAGATATCCAGATATATCTAGATATATAAATATCTAGATATATGTATAGCTATATCTATAGATATCTGGATATATAGACATCTGCAACCAAGACATCTTTTCCATTGCTATCTAGTCTTGCTAACTCCCCAAGATATGTATATATAATATCTCACTCTCTCTCTCGCTTCCTCTCTCTCTCTCCATACGTAGATGTGTGTATATACATGCAATAAAGACATAAATACAGTACCAAAAGTCCCCCAGAAGAACACTTCATATCACAGACACCAGAGAATATTTCAACACAAATGCTCAGACTCCTAGCAAGAACAAAAGGCATCTCATCTGTGGCCAGGTTTCAGGCATCAGAGTTAAGGAAAGTTCGTTTTCGCCAAAAGTATTTTAGACCCACCTATCTATTTCCAAGAGCATCATGTGTGTGCAGAGAGACCACTTGAGCATGCACTGAAGCATCATTATCATCAAGTTTCTGCTTAGGAGTCTTACCTGTAACCACATCCCCTGAGACACTGTGTCTCAACGACCTTTCCAGATAAGAACACATCTTGGACACAAGCCATCTCCGTGTTCCCAGGCACCGCTCAGACAAACGTTCACTCATGAAATTAAGCATTGCTTCAGACCCAAATGCCCCAAAGTAGATGAATGGCTCAAAAAGCTGTGGTCTATGTACACGATGGAACATCATTCATCAATCAAGATGAATGGATCACAGCAACATGGATGGAACTAGAGGATATCATACTAGCGGAAATAAGCCAGAAAGAAAAAGAGCGATACGGGATGGGCTCACCCCTATGCAGGATACAGGGAAAGTAAACAAACAAAAGGACAATAAAAACTTAAAGTTAAATGTCAGCAGAAATGAGATATAGAGCAAGGGGGAGTCGGGGGGAGGGGCACAAAAGACTAAGATGATGGCACATGGCTGGCAGGGTGGTGGGAGAACCCTGAGGCTGACAACGATGTAAAAGATATCTATCTATCTATATATATATAATTAAAATAACATTCAGGGTTGCTTCAATGTTAGGTGTGACAGCAGTGCCCACAGGATGAATCTCGCCAAACATAGCTGTGACCCCAAAGTTGCTCCCGCATTTCTAGCAAATTTTACAATCTCTCATCCCTTCTGTCATCTGAACATCACCTGAACATCAGAAAGGCACCAAACCCACACTGAGTGTGTGCGCGTGCACGCATGTGCATGTAGCTATGTATGCATGTATACACAGGCTGCTGACGTTTGAGGACCGAGGGGAGAAACGTATGTTATGAAGTAGACGCGTGAGGAAGACCACATCTCAGAGCACTATGCATGAGGAAGCAAGACCCCAAGACAGGGAAGAGACAGCTTATTTGAGGCATCGAGTGACTTCACCAGCCACTCCAGAAGAAGCAAGAGAGCAGGGGAAGGCGCCAAGGAGTCAGAGGCTTTGGGGAAATCTCTCGTCCAAGCAGATGTTTCATCCTTCAGACGTTTCATTAAGAAGATGGTGGAGCAGAGAGAGAGCAGCATGGATGCGCGGCATGGACGCACAGCTGGCGGCTACAAGCACCGACCCCATGCGGGTGATAACGTGTCATCGCGTCCTACGCCATCACGGATGGCGTCGAGCTTCTGCTCCGAATGTCACTCCACAAACACACAAACCGCGGTGGAAACTGGGTGGAAAGGACTCACAATTTCCCTGCCACATTTGCTGTGAGCATATAACGATCCCTGAACCCCACGTTGCGGAGACACAGAGAGAAGGAAGAAGACGTACCTTTGAACACTGCTTGTGGTTCTGGCACCAGCCCAGGGAGCCGTTGTTCTGGAAAGAGAAAAGACACGTTGCCTTGTTAAAGGGTTCCCCAGCTGACAGCTACGTGCACACGTGTGCTACTTCCGAACGTTGGCGTCAGCGAAGCAGGGTTCTCCGTGCAACTGTTTGTCCCCGGCTTCCCCTGACCGGTGGACCTGGGCATGTCCACGGCAACAAGGAACCCCCAAGTCACCCCAACTCCAGCTGCTCAAGGAGGGAGACGTGTCCGAGCGTCTCTCACGGGGAGCTGAGTCTCGGGATGAAGACGGGCTGGGGGACAAGACTAGACATCACTGTCCCACAAGGCAGCTCTGGTCAAGTGACCAGCTGGACGGTGCTGGTCTCGACCAAAGTCCACAGCGACAAGACTGCGGGCTTGGGAACGCCATCCCTTCCCTGTGCTGCGGTGAGACTACGGGCGGGTCACAAGTGTGCCTGGGTTGACAAAAGCAGCAGGACGACAGCTCGGGGATACGGCCATCGGGGTCACTCACGGAAATAACACACGTTGCCCAGTGGGCATGACTTGATATCCGCTTAACACAGACCACATACCAGCGCGACGCCTCCTGCTCCCCAATACTCAACTTCAGCTTGGAGACGTCTCAACCCGCAGGACTGAGGTTTGGGTCCTGGTTTTGCCTTTGAGACAATTTTATGTCGGGCGAGGGTGGAGACAGCAGGAAGGACGGAGGCTGGGGATCACCAGAAGGGACTCATTTCATGTGAGCCTCTGGCTTTTAATTTTAGGATTAAACTAGTCACGCATTTAGGATGAAATATCCACCCATATTCAGGATGGATCGAGTGGCGCTATATGCCCTTGTGGTTAAAAGACATTGGAGCCAATACTATTTATCTCTCCAAGACATAATTGATGACAAGTTCATTGGACACCATTCACAAACAGCAGCATCACTGATTTCAAGTGCACAGCTGGAAGCTTCTGGCATCTCCAGCTGCCGGCTTCCCAACAGTACCGCTTCCTACATTTTAAACACGTTCATCTGCAGAAATAAATCTCTTTCTCTTAGCAGTGGCCCTCCCCATCCCCTGTTCTCTGCCCAGGCCTCCCTGTCAGGTCTCTGGATTCACCCATCTGCTTTCTTGCTCTAGAGATTTCCCTAAACCTTTCATCTAAATAGAAGAATACACGCTGGCCTTTTATGTAGTGTTGACTTCTAGGTGTTGCTAAATGGCACAGTATTTTTGCTTCCTCTCTGTATTGTTTTATTCTCAAAGTCCATTGAATGGATAGACCACGTGCTGTGCATCTACTCTGGATAACAATCTCAGTACGGCCTGCTGAATGGATATACCACAGGCTGCTCATCCCCCCAGTCCCACCCAATACCGGATCTTAGTACAGCCCATTCTCAGTCATCCATCTGAACCATACAAGAGTTCAAAAACCACGGACACCATCACAACACCATAGCACTGGAGATGTCCCCCTTCTCTGAGAAGATCATGAGCTGAAAGCTCTCAGCCCCTCAGCAAAGCTTGTGCTAGGACGTTTCCCCATCCTAAGTGCTGACGACCCACAGTTTCCATCTCCTCTCCTTTGGCAGTAGGCACTGAGCCAGCACCTGGGCCCCACAGGGAGTCACCCATCATCGGACACAGGGCCTCGGGGACTGTACATGTGGGTGTAGCAACCGCCGGCCACCTCAACTAGGGGATGCCGGAATGTCACCCTGCAGCAAAGCGCCGTTGCCGCCTCATGACCACGGTCACTGTGGGTGGGCTCAGCATCAGACTGGGGTCTCATCCACGTGGCAGGCTCCACTCCGGAGACCCGCCTGCTCACCCTGTGTCAGTGGCCCGTACAAGGCTACAGCCTCACCAAAGCCTTCAGAAAGCGAGAGCCAAAAGCCAGCGAGATCCCCAGATTCTTCCAGTCAGTGGTTTGACTCCACGACAGCGGCCCTGGGGGCTGAAGTGGGGGTCTGAGCTGCTGCTGCAGCCTTGAGACCCCAGAGAGGAGGAGGGGACGGGTCGGAACAGTCCAGGAGCTCAGGGGTGGCAGGTCAGTGGGAGGGATGGGAAGGGAGCAGGAGAGGAGTAGGTGGAGCAGGTGTTCGCCATCGGGAGGGTTTCTATGGGGTGTCGGAGGTGAGAAGCGTCACCCGCGGGACTCCCCAAGAGGGGCCAACTCCCCCGTCCCCTTGTGGCTGCCAGAAAGTGACCAGCAGTCACCAACTCAACCACAGAGGCTTCCTTCCCAATGTCCCCAACACGCAGTCTGCTTCCTGGCCCAGAGGAGACTGTGACCCCAGCCCCGGTCCCAGCACCCTCAGAAGAAGGCAGGCACAGCCACGCCAGCGTCTGTTGCACCGATGACATCACACTAGGAATTCCCTCCCCCGAGCATTTTCGTTTCAGGCGCAGCTTCCCACTCATCATCTCATCGATGCAAAGCTGGCTCCATATACAATAACCATGCTTGGGGCAACAGCACGCAGGCGTGAAGGGGTCTCACAGCTTCGTACACGCGCAGTGACTTCTTTTGATGGCTAAAGACAGCCAGTCCGCAGATGCCTGGGGAGATCAGGAAGATAATCTGCGTAAAGTACTTAGCGAAATGTTTGGCAAGGACTTAGCTGGGGGGCGGGGGAGTCCATTCCTGGCTGTTCATCTGGTCCTTTCGTGCGTTTGTCACTCTCACCCTTGTTGGGAGCAGGGAATCTGCAGACCTCAAGGGCTCCCAGGTCCTCTGTGTCAACCTCAGCCCCACGACGGCTCCCACGGGACACCCAGGTGACCCTGTCCTGGTCCTGTCGCTGGGGAGGTATCAGGGCGGGGGGGTTCTTGCTTGACTTTCCTGTTCATTGGTGTCGCCCTGGTGGCAACTGTGCAGCTCCTGCTGTCATTTCGGGTGAAGGATGCCGTTCTTGTTGACCATGGCGGTGACCAGCACTGGCCAGCCCCATGGACGTCTGCCTGTGGACCGTGCAGGAATCTTCCCATGCACCGTATGGTTTCCTCCAGAGTGATTCCATGCAGAACATTTCTACACACATGGGCATAAAACATGTGCACCCACACAGTGCACACGCACACACATGGACGCTGGCAGGCGCCTGAAACGCTCCCCTCCACATGCCCATCTCCTGGGAGGCTGAGGACTTTCCTCTTTCCCTCCCGGCATCCTCCCCCCTCGCTCCCTGGCCATGCATCTGTCCCATGCATTTGCCTTTCCCCGGGGGCATGTGCCCTAGGACATGCGTCCACAAGGAACGGCTCAGCAGCCTGAACAGCAGCCTCTGCTGACACCCCACGTGCCCTGGGACGCTGCCGGAAGGCCACAGCAGCCAGCACATCTCCGGGGCACCCCAGGGATGGCCGCCCGGTCGCCACTTGACAACAAGACGTACGCAGCCTCCGTGGCGGAGCCGTGTCTGGCTCCCCACCGGCGGAGATGAAGAGCGGGCAGCCTGGAGGACGGAGAAGACGCTGGCCTCCGGGGTCGTTACGGGATGCTGCAGGTGGGCCGGCAGCGGCTGCTGTGATGATCCCCGATTACATCCTGTAGTTGGCGGGTTTAACGAGCTCAGACACGAACGCAGGTCCGCCCCAGTTTCAAAGAGTTTAGGTAAGTTCAATCACCGAGGCGCAGACGTTATTTCAACAACATGTTCAAAGTCTCCCCGCGGCCAGGCTTTTGATTTCCCTGCTTCGAGAACAATCGCTCTTCAAAAGCCCCGAGTCAAGGAAAACACTTGATTTGTTCAAAGACCCTGGCGGGGGCGGGTAAGGACAAACGAAAGCTAGGTTTTCAGACAGAAGCGTTTCAAAAGAAAATGAAAAGAATCGTCCCGCACGTTATTCTCTTAGCGCGAGCAGGTGGTGGCCGGGAACTGTGAGGAATCGATGGGCAGTTTCAGAAACTGGCTCCAAATTACGGTCAAGACGGAAACCCACGGCCAACATGAACTTGACCCACCAGCCCTGGGTCAATCGTTTGCGGTGACTGTGGTTTCACTCACCGGAAGCCCTTACAAGTGATTAGGGTAAGCATCGTGGTGCCCTGTGAAATACGAGGCTCTAAAACAGCAGCAGGGTTTGGAAGTCAGGCACTCTCTCTTACGGCCAAAGCACCACATACCACCACGATTTCCCATCTTGGTGGACCGGATTGTATCGGCCCACCTCATTTCACATATCCAGACTTGATGCCTCACACACCCCCGTGGAAGTATTAGGGCCACCTCACTGTCCCAGCGGCCCCCACTCCCCTGCCTGTCCATCACCACGTTTCAGTCTAAGAGCTACTTTTGTGGGTTTTGCCAGTTTGTCTTCTTTGACGGTTTACACTCCACGAGTAAGTAGAACCGTTTCCAGTAACTGTCTTCCACTTTGACTTACTTCAGTGAGCAGAAGCACCTCAACATCCAGGCATATCCACAAAAGAGAAGACTCCGTTCTTTTTCCTGTCTGTGTAGTATTCCAGGGTAGATGGCCCAGAACTCTTTGTTCCACTCATCTGCTGGTGGGCGTTCAGGTTGTTTTTATGTCTTGGCTATTGCCAACGGTGCTGCTGTGGCAATGGCGTGCATATATCCTTTCAAATTGGCATCGGTATTTTCTTCAGATAAACAGAGACTCAATATAGCTAGAGCCTACATGTTTTCATCTTCAGTTTTCAGAAGACTCTCTGAGTGGCTTTCTGCAGAGACTGATTTGCAAGGAAGGCATTTTCATCTAGAATATGTTCCTGTTACTTTGGAGTTGTGCCACGATCGAGTTGAGGTCACCTGTTAGGATGAAGACATTCTTCGCATTGTCAGCACATTCAAGCTTTTCGGATAGTCAGCAGCAGGTAACAGAAGCGCATGGGAGACTAAAGTTTAGACTAGGTGTTTCCATGACTGGATTTTTTTTTTTTTTGAGACCAGGTCTCACTATGTTGCCAGGGGTACCGCAGACTCATGTTGCCCGGGGTGCTGTGGACTCAAGCGATCCCCAGCCTCAGCCTCCCAGGTAGCTGGGATTACAGGTACCCCCCACAGCATCCGACCGCTTTTTCGAGACCAGGTCTCACTATGTTGCCCAGGGTAGTCTCGAACCCGTGAACTCAAGTGATCCCAAGCCTCTTGCCTCCCAGCGCTTGGGCAAAAGGTGCGGGCCACCACGCCCAACCATGCTTGGATTCTTTCTTTTCATTTTAAATGCAGCTTTGTGATTCTCTCGGCTGTCTATTTCGTTCCAGATATTTCTCAGGAATCTTAAATGCATCGCTAAGACGTTAATCTAAAAAACTTGCATTCTGATGATTCCAACTCATGAAGTTCTGGGCATGTGAAACTAAAGAGTCATACAAAGGAATTTAAAGTTTAATCTTAGGTCATGAGCAGCTTAAAAAAAAAAAAGCAAAAAGAAATAGGTGGAACAGAATTTTTTTTCATCTTTCTGGCTTGGGTGGAGTTTCCAGGGCGGATTTACTTCCTAAAACGAAAAAGTCCAAGGAATTCAGCAGCTGCAGGACATAAAAAAACGGGCAAATCTGCACTTGGAATCGAAGACAGATTATTTTTAAAACTTGATTATGCTAACTGTCTTATTCAAGGATGCAGCTCATCCACGTCACCTGAAGGAAATGTAGAGACAAGCAAATGACACGTTGTGCCACGTGGGAAACAGCCTCCTGTTGGCATCTCACTAGCATTCGGAGAAGGACTATTCTAGTGAGTCTGTGTGTGGGAAGAGCACTAAGCCAGGACTGAATTTTCCTCTCTCCCTGCCCTTGTTAGGCCAAGGGAGCCCGACAGACTTAGGAGGCTCCTCACTGCCTCTCTGCATCTGGCTCAGCCTCCTGGGGGGCAGTGTTGATTTTCGTGTCTCAGCCAACACTTCATGTCAGTATTCTCGGCACCATGCTAATGATTCACACGCCACAAATAAGTGGAACCAGCTCCAGTAACTGTTTTCCACTTTGACTTATTTCAGTGAGCAGAAGCACCTCAACATCCAGGCATACCATGCCAGAGAGAAGATCTCGTTCTTTTTCCTGGCTGCGTAGGACTCCATAGAGTAGATGGCCCATCATCACTCCCTGGGTCACTCATCTGCCAGTGGGCAGTCTGGCTTTCATAGTCTTGGCCGTTGCCAATGATGCTGCTGTGGCGATTGGATGCCGTGAAAGGTTTACATTTTCCGGAGGGAGTCCTGCTCAGTCCCTCCCCTGCTACAAAGTCCCACGAAACCTATAAGGACTCAATCCGGAATCAACGACTTGGGTAGAAAGAAACCCCACCTCGAGGAGCAGAAAGCGTGAGAACGGAAGCTGGCAAACAGCTTGGACCGCAAACGCTGGGTGTGGCCACCACGGGAAGCTGCTGCTGGTCACACAGGCCAGCAGGGTCCAGGGCAGCCGTTGGGACGTCACAAATACCTCAAGCATTCATCCTCCTCACAGCCCCTTCTTCAAGGCAGGTGCGTGCAGAGTGTGAGGCGGGCCGGCCCAGGAAGCACCCCAGGGCGCTCCACACATCACCGTGGGTGTCCTCTCCGCTCAGCCATGAGCACGGTCACCGCTACCGTTTGGGACTGGCCCAGGTGTGGGGCGCACAGGGCAGGCCTAGCAGGGTGCAGATGGGCACAGGGATGTGCAGATAGTGCAGGAGGCTGCAGTGAAATCAGATGGGCGGCAGGTGGATGCAGGTAAGCCAGGTGGGCACAGGTGGGCACAGATGGGCACAGATGGCGGAGGACCCCGCTTGTGGTACACGGCACACTTCCTTCTAGCTCCCAACCTGACCTGTACTCGGACCCCTCGCCTGCCCCTGAGGAAGGCTGGGAACCCGCAGCTGCGGCGGCGGGAGCTGAGAGCCCACAGCCCACCCCGTCAGGACCACGCCCCTCCTGGGGGCAGTGGGCCTCGCTCCCTCGTCCTTCATTGCGCAGCTGTCACCTGCACGCGTGCCCTGACGGGCTGGACGCCCTCGAGGTCTCAGTCGGGGTGCAGGCTCCCAGGGCCGCCCCGTCCTCAGGCACATCCCGAACGAGACAGCTGGACCAAGCGCAGGGCAGAGCCGACCCCCACGGTAGCGGCCGTTTCTGCTCTGAGATGGGCGGGCAGCGTAGGGGATGTCACCGTGGCGCTGACCACAGCGGGAGGCCACGCTCTGGACATCCAGGCGGTCTCTCGCCAGCTCATGGGAACGGGTGCTTTGTGCCCTGACTGCTGGTGCCCCCGGTTCTCCCCAGTCAGGTGCCTGGGCATAGAGGGCCTTGTCCAGCTAATGACCCCTTCGGAAGTGGTCACCTCCAGGGTCCTGACAGCTGAGGCGCCAGCACGTTGGCGATGGGTAGAGACCCAGCCGGCGGCTCAGTCCTCACCGTGACCAACGACATGGGAGCAGGGACGAGGGCCTGCTCCGCGTCCTGCCTGCGCCCCCACCGAGCCCCGGGCCCTGATGATACGTCCACACACTTCAAAGCCGCAGCCAGCATCTGTCCCTGCCCTGGCCCCCCTGGGGCCCCGCGCCTGTCTGATGCCGTGTCTCCCGAGACCCGCTGTCTGTCTGTCCGTCCCGTGGACGTCAGCCGCCCCTTTTCCATCTCTGCCTGAAACCTTCCCTCCTTCCAGCGCAGGCCTGGCCAACAAGAACAGCCCCACGGGGCCGCGGAGGGGCCACGCGTCCAGCTGCGGGGGAAGAAAGCCCCTGTGAGAAAGCAGGGAGGAGCCGCAGGCACAGCGAGCAGCTGCAGCCAGGCACTCTCTGGCCCAGCACCTCGGGGGTCCCGAGCCTCCCCCAGCGTCCAGGCCCAGAGCTCCAGGCTCGCCCCTGACCCCCCCCAGGGCCCTCACGGTCAGTCCCCACCAGGCCACACCGCTGAGCCTCTTCCTCTGCAAAGTGTCTGCCCCGCAAACAGGGTCAGCGAGGAAGAAAGAGGTCAGCTGGAAGCTCTGCCTGTGGGGCAGAGCACAGAGACGTGGAGGTCAGCTGTGGTCACTGCGGTGGACATGGGGGACTGGGCTGGGGAACCGGGCATCGGGACGGTATCTTCGGTCTGGTTTTGTTTGATGCATCTTTGTCTTCCGTAAAACGATCATCTGGCTCTGCCGGGGCGGCCAGGGAAGGCTCTGACTTCCGACCTGAGATGCGGGGACGGGGCGAGCTGGAGGGTCAGCTGCCTTCCCTGTCCACACCGGCCGCGCTGGCCCCCTCTGTCCACTGTCGATAACCCTGTCACTCTTTGTGCAGAGGCCTGATGGAGGAGGGCTGGCCGCCGCCATCTTGGTCACCATGAGCTACTCCCAGCAGCCTGCCCTCCTGGGTGCTGGCCCGCCAGCCCGCGGAGGGCGAAGGCTAACGGGAGTAGCCACAAGCAGTGGAAGCAGCTGAGCCCACGTGGCGTGGAAGAGGGGCCACCCTTGGCCAAGGTCGCTGTGCGAAGGCCAGCAGAAGCCCACCCCGAGTCTCAGCCGCGGTGGGCAGGACACCTCCGGGCAGCTTGGAGGAGGCTCCGCCGAGCCCCAAAGAACCGGCTCTGAGGCTGCCAGGGGACCCAGCCCTCGGCGTGCACGCCCAGGCCGCTCAGCCGGGCTGCAGAGCACACTCCAGCCCTGTGGGCACCTGGGCAGCCCGGAGTCGCTGCCAGGACAGGCGCTTCCCATCTTAGCGGATGCTGCTGAGCGTGAGAGGCTTTAAGATGGCGCCAAGCGGGCTCAGCTCCACACGAGCTAATGGATGTGGTTCTCATTAGAGACGACGGGACAATTTATCAGACCGCGACGGGGCGTCCATCATCGGTCACGCGCTGACGCGTGGGGAGTGCGGCGGCTCCATCATGATGCTGGGGCTTCGGAGACGGCGTGTTTGTGAGCGATGGCGCCCGTGAGGACAGGATGGATGACACGCGACGCCCGGGAAAGAGCCGGAGGCCTGCAAAGACTGGCCTGGCAGGAAAAGCAGCTCCGAGACCAACGTGGGGTCTGCATCTTCTCGATCCTCTTTGGCTCGGAGTTCCTTGTCCCCCAATATTTCTCTTTCGGGGAGGCTGAGGAGAAACATAACACTCTGTCTCTGTCTGTCTCTCTGTCTCTGTCTCTCTGTCTCTGTCTCTTTTCCAGCCCAGACAAGCCGGCGTCTGGCAAGGCAGGGGGCATCTCCCCGGCGACTGGGGCCCGAATTAGGCCCCGTTCTCTCCTCATGCCTTGTTTTCCAGGACTTTAAGTCTCCATCAAAAACCAGTGGCATCTACTCCTCTGCATCCTAATGTGGGAACAGGGACGTCTAATTGCAAAGACCCATAAGAGATCCGGTGGACGTCGCTGCTGGGAACAGACAAAGCCAAGTGACTCCATTTTGTTGAAAACCTCCACGTGGCCGGGTACGGTGGCGCGTGCTTGTAAGCGACAGCTTAAGGAGTCGCGGCAGGGTCTGGAGATCGTGGTTCGAGTCCCACCCGGGGCAACACAGCGAGACCTAGTCCCAAAAAAAAGCTGGGCGTGGTGGCGTGTGCCTGTAATCCCAGCTACCTGGGAAGCTGAGGCTGGGGGGTGCTTGAGTCCTTGCTACACGGGCAACGTGAGCCTGCGGTTCCACAGGCAGAAACAGCGAGACCTGGTCTCAAAAAAAAAAAGAAAACCTCCATGTGGAAGCCAGTGTCCTCTCCCTGCCCTCGATGGACAGTCCCTGCCAGGACAGTGGCCCCACAGCCCCTCATTCCTGGTGGTTCCTTACAACCATCGTGTCCCCCTGATGGAGGATGGATGCCAGCATCGTCCCCCTGGGAGAGGACGGACACCAGCATTACCGGAAGCCCGCAGTTATGAGAACGCATCCCACCACCATGAAAACGTGGGACCGTGTCCTGCAGTTATGGGAACGCGTCGTCCCCCTGCTTGCTGGCCTCACCACAGGGGGCGGGGGTCGCCCCACAAAAGACCGTCACAGAGACGGCTCGGGGTCGCTCTGGCCGAGCTGGCTGGGGGACCCTGGTGTCCCGTCATCACCCCGCAGCCTTGAACTTCACCCGCAGCCCTCGTGTCTTGCCGAGTGGCCGGCGAGTCACGACAGCCTCCAGCTATAGGACAGACGCTTGGAGAGAAAGTTCCAAGGACCAGCTTTTAAGAGCAAATATGGCGCGTCTAAAAATGAACTAAAAAAATCCTCTTGGGGCAGAGTTAGGGTATCAGCGCAAGGGAGAGGACATGCAGGGGGGTTTCCAGGGCTGACCCCACCGTCAGCAGCTCTCCGCGCCCCGGAGGAGTCCTCTGTGTCCCCCACGGTTGCTTCCCTCCACCCAGCCTCCGCCGCCCCCAATCTGGTCGCCGGCTCCGCAATTTGGCCCTTTGCAGTCTCGGCGAAGTCCCAGGGTGCGCTGCTGCCCGGGTGCTCTGCCGAACGCGTCATTTCTCCCAGCGCTGAGGGAAGCTGATGGAGGCTGGTCAGCCCCCGGCCGCCTTCCCCGCTGAGGGCCCCACAGTGGCGTCCAGCTGTCGGGGTGGTAAGGGACGCCGCTGTGACCAGCAAGCGGAGGGTGTGAGTTCACACCCGTCCGAGCTCTGCAGCCAGGCCACGGCCACCACCCAGTCGCTAATAAAGCCGTGCCTTTCCCCTACGTCCCATGGGGACTCGGGGATGACTCCCTGCCAAAGTCCCGCCGGCAAGAGTGACCCAACACCTTCCGCGTCCGCCTCAAGCACCGGGGTTTCTCCCTCAGAAGAGGCCAGCTGGGCCTGACGTAAGGAGCGTCTCAGCGCCCCACAGGCGCAGAAGGAGCTCCAGGTGTGCAAACAGAGGCAGGGCGCTGGACTCACAGTCTGAGTCACACTCACAAGAGCCTGGGGGCGCCACAGACTCCCCACCGCGTCTGGATCCCCGGCGCCTGGGGCGACCCACCACACGGAGGCTTTTGGCCAAAGCGGACAGTGCGGAGGCCGGGAAGCCCGAAACTGGGCACAGGTGGTGACCCGCACGTGGACGGATGGCTGAACTAACACACGGACGCAGAGGGGGAGGGAAGTGGCCCACACCTACAGGGCTGCTGAAAGCCTGTCTGTTTCTAAAGCCGCAGCGAATAAATAGGACCGAGCGTGCAGATCTGCCCTTTGAATATAGGCTGAACCATCGCACAAATGGTTTCGTCACAGCTCCTGAGCGGTGGGGAGATGGAAAGGCAGCTGGATGCGTGTCCGGCGCTGCACGCTTGTCTCCGAGCGTCTTCCTCACGTCGGCGTGACCCCCGAGCGAGTGAGAACATTCTGTCCATATATTTTTCTAATTTCTTTGCAGCTGTGAGGATATTGTCTCATAGCTCTGGGCAGGAAAAATGTGGAAATAACAACAACCAAAAGATGTTGCCTTCTTTCTCTTCGATTCTGGCCCAATGGGAAAATAACTTTCCAGATGGAGGTCATTCTTGGAATGATCAGTGAGTGGGGGGAGTGAGGGAGAGAGAGAGAGACAGAGAGAGACAGAGAGACGGAGAGAGACGGAGAGAGACAGAGTCCTCCTTTGAACAATCACAGTCTATGAGGCCATTCGGAGCTATTTCTTCATGCTTTCTTGCCACACAAGGAATGAAACAGAATCAGTTACCCCAACATTTTCACAGCAACTGGCATCCTATTTCCTATCTCCTTGTCCTTTCTGAAAGCAATCTGTAAATTTGGCATAAACTTGGCATTGTCCTCATAACAGACATTTCAATTTGAGGAGGCAAGTTCCAAGTCACCACCACCATCATCTCTACCAACTTCAACAATATTATCATCAGCATCATCACCACCATTGTCAATCTCCATCATCATCATCACCATAACATCATCACCATCACCACCACCATCAACATCATCTACATCATCATTACCGCATCACTATCACCATCATCAACTTCACCAATTCCACCACTACCACCACCACCACCACCACCATCACCACCATCAATCACCACCACCAACATCAACTTCACCATCATCATCATCCTCACCACCATCATCATCACCACCCTCATCTCTACCAACGTCAACAATGTTATCATCAGCATCATCACCACCACTGTCAATCTCCATCATCATCATCACCATAACATCATCGCCATCACCACCACCACCAACATCATCTACATCATCATTACCACATCATTATCACCATCATCAACTTCACCAATACCACCACCACCACCATCACCACCATCAACCACCACCACCACCAACATCAACTTCACCATCATCATCACCACCACCATGACCATAACATCATCACCATCACCATCATCATGACCATCACCAACATCACCATCAACCACCACCACCACCACCAGCATCAGCTTCACCATCATCACCACCACCGTCATCACCACACAGTGTATCATCTGCCCTTGTTTGAATCAGCTCTAAATCAGGACCCCAGGTGCCGACTAGGACCACTAAAATCACCGTAACTTCTTTGCATTTAGACTTTCTCTACCATCTCAGCCTTTGCTCCCAAGAAGGGTCGGCTTCCTCCCAACTTCGCTATCCATTTTATCTTCCATCAGGATGCCATCGAACCAGAGAGCGGGAAGACCCTCCACACATGATTATTATTATCAGAGTATAGCAGAGAATAAGAAAAAGGGTATAAACTGAAAATAAAAGTGGACACACCCCCTGATTTCCTCAGTAAGTGAATCGTCGTCATTTCACTGTCCCAAACACCAGCATGAGGAATGGTGTTCAGTGGGCGGGAGGGAGGGGGTGATGGACAACTGCAAAAGGAACATGTCTTGTTGGCTGAACTCTGTTTTATGTTCATTTCTTTCCTTTTTTTTTTTGAGACTATGCCTCACTATGTTGCCTGAAGTAGTCCCAAACCCGTAAACTCAAGCAAACCCCAGCCTCAGCCTCCCAGGTAGCTGGGATTACAGGTGCCTGCCACCACGCCTGGCTGCTTTTTCAAGACCAGGTCTTGCTATGTTGCCCAGAGTAGTGTCGAACCTGCGAACTCAAGCAATCGCTGGCCTCTTGCCTCCCAGCACTGGACTACAGGCGCGCGCCACCACACCCGGCTTATATCCATTTCTGAACAGATGAGACAGCCACTCCTGTGGGGACAGGCTAGAATTCACTCTGCATTTTCAAAGTCCTCCATGATGACTGGCAGATAAACTGAGGGGACTTGTAACAGCTTCATGGATGAGGGTGATGTGACACGAGATGTGAGACTAGGAAGATTCCCTGAAAGATTCTGGCCGCCGGACCCCACGCAACGCTTTGAGAAACAGAAGTCCCACCACGCAGCAGAGCAGCAGATCCTCAAGTCGGCGGGAAAGGACAGCTTAGGACAGCTTAGCCAGCAGAACGCCCTCACGGCGAACGGAGGATCAATTCGCAGCAAGACGTGAGCCGCAGCTGGAGGTCACGCTTTGCCCTCTCAAAGGCTGTGGTTTCTCAGGTGGCCCCGGACAGGTGTCAGTTCTCTGGGGATGAAAGACCCCCTTGCCCCACCCCCACTCCTCAGCATTTGCTTGGCATGTGCAACCTGAGGGCGTTTTCCCAGCCCTCTTTTTCTCAGAATTCCTCGTCCCCCAATATTTCTCTCTCGGAGAGGCTGGAGGAAAACACAACACTCTGTGTGTCTCTCCCTCTCTGTCTCTCTCAGAGTCTCTCTTTGTCTCTGTCTCTGTCTGTCCCTGTCTTTCTCTCTATCTGAATCACTCAGTCTCTCTCTGTCTCTGTCTTTCTCTGTCCCTGTCTCTCTGTCTCCTTTGTCTCTCTGCCTCTATCTCCCTGTCTTTGTCTCTCCACCTGTCTCTCTCTGTCTCCATCTCTGTCTCTCTCCGTCTGTCTCTATCTTTCTCTGTCTCTGTCTCTCTCAGTCTCTCTGTCTGTCTTTCTGTCTCTGTCTCAATCTGTTTCTGTCTACCTCTGTCTCTGAGTCTCTGTCTCCCCCTGTCACTCTCTTTCTCTCTGTCTCTCAGTCTGTTTGTCTCTCTCTTTATCTGTCTCTCTCTGTCTGTCTCCCTCTCTGTCTCCCTCTCTGTCTCTTCATCTCTCTCTCCCTGTCTCCCTGTCTCTGTGTCTCTCTCTGTCTCTCAGTCTCTGTCCCTGTCTTTCTGAGTCTCTGTCTCTCTCTGTCTCTGTCTCTCAGTCTCTCTCTATCTCCCTGTCTGTCTCTGTCTCTCCGCCTCTGCCTCTGTCTCTGTCCAGATCAAGGGGCTGGGACATCCCAGCAGAGGCTCCTGGGACCTTCCCGCCAGAATGCTGCTCACACCCACCGTTTTCATAAACAATTGGGAATTCCGGGGGACCCAAACCGAGCCAAGTTGCTGGTGTCCTTCTTCCCGCTTTCTCCCCCCAACAAGGCACCCCGGCGCACGCGGAGAGACGGTGCACACGCATGCGGAGAGAGGCGAGAGCCCGGGGAGGGAGGATCCTCCTGGGAGAAGCGAGGACAGTGCTGGGCCGGGGGCCGGGCGGCGCACACTGTCCCTCCAGGGCGGGGACGGGCTGCCGGGCAGAGCCCACACCCCACGGGGCCGCCCCGGAATCTCCAGCAGCTGAGCGAGGCCCATCCACGGGCCGAGGAGGTGCCCCCGGGGACAGCCCCGGGAGCCGTCCAGCTGCCCTTGGGTCTGGAGTCCGAGGCGGAGGCAGACACGCGCCCCATGGGCTCCGTGGGGCGGGCCACGGCCCGGCTCCCCACTCCTCCCCACCGGAGGCCGCTTCCGCTGCGGGCCAGATGGCCGCGGTCAGGGCGCACGGGGGCACGTCGCGAGCAGGTGCTGCCTCTGGCCGCTGCAAAGCCCGAGGCGAGAGGCGAGATGGCTGATTGTGTCCCCCCCCCCCGCGCTGGCCCGAGTCGTCGGGTGTCCCCAAAGGGGGGGGTCTGGGATGGGGCTGACTTCCTGGGTGCCCCTCGCCGCCAGAGCACGGCCTGGCTGGAGGCTGGCCTCCCGCAGCCCTGAGACGGTGAGTCCTCAGCCGGCCCTCAGCGATGGCCGTGCCCAGCGGCCTGGGGAGCAGCTGGGAGTCATCAGCGCCGCCCCGGGAGTCAGGGGAGGGCAGGGAGGGGCAGAGGGCAGCAGTGGTGCTGCCCAAGATGGACGCGCGGCCTGCGGCCCATGCCCAGCGCGTCAGAGACGCCGGCAGAAGCCGCCCATGTCCCCAAGGCAAGCGCGTCGGGATCAGTCAGCGCCACGACTGCCCATTCCATCGGGCTTCTCTGGGCACCGGGCGGCTGAGTGACGGTGCCGCCGGACTCACACTGCTGGGTCACAAGTTACCGAGGCCACATGGACAGAGGCAACAGCTCTCGGAACGCCGGGCCTGGGCGGCGGCCAGCCTAGACACTCCGGCTCCGGCGTGGACGCACCAGGCGGCCCCTTGGCCCCAGGAGCCACGGTGACCGGGCCGGTGGCCCCACGCCCGCCGTCCCCGGAGCAGGACCTGCCGCCAATCGGCGCGGGGACATCTCCCGCCCCTGGCCGTGCTAGCAAGGTCCCTGCCCGGTGTCTCCGCCTGACCCTCCAGGCACACGCGCGCGCAGAGAGGACAAGCCACGTGCAAGTGGGAGCCCATTTCCGACAGAGAAGGGGAGCCTGGTGGCAGCGCTCACGTCAGGGACCTGAGCCTTCGAACTCAGGCCTGCAGGAGGCACACACGCGTGTGGGGGACGTCCCATGTGCACACCTGGACACACGCATGCGCATGCAATCTGGATTCCTGTTCCGTGTCTAGGCGCCACGTGTCACCGTCACCTGTTTCTGTAGCGTGTGTGAAGGTTACATGTTATGCATCCGTGACATTTGACTGTATTGCGTCTTCATCCGTGACGCGGATATCACACGTGACACATCTGTGTGTCTAGACAGGGTCAACGACTTGCATCTGCGACAGTCCTGATTGGCATGTCGTTATCAGCACGTCCATATCGCGTAGTCACCATGGCGTATCATCGTGGTGATACAGCTAGAGACGCTAAGAGCACAGCTGGTCACGTGCTGCTGACACAAACCCACGCGTGAGTCACGTGTAGACACGGCTCAGTCTCCATACGAATCGGACACGCCGCGACGCATCGGCCGGGGCCCCATGGACGCGAGCCGACAGCTACGTGACGCTTAGATATGAACGAGCGATGGACGCGCTGCCCGCGCCCAGCCTGGGTCACAGGCAGACACTCCCAGAGGCGGGGGGAGCCGGGGCCAGGCCAGGGCTGGGCGGCCAGCCTCTAGGTGAGCCCCTGGGGCGCTCCCTCCTCCTCCTCCCGGACCCACAGACCCACAGACGCCAGGGCCGCTTGCGACGCCTCGGCACCGCCCAGAGCGTGCGTGGGGCGTACGTGGGGCGTGCGTGGGGCGTGCGTGGGGCGTGCGGTCAGCTGGGACGCCGGAGGACGACGCCCTGCAGCCGCTCCGCTGCCCGCTGCCTGGCCTCACCCAGCCTCGCTTCGCGCCCCTGCTCCTCTTCACCCCGAAGGGAGCCGACGTGGCGGCGAGGCTGAGCCTGGACACCACGTCCCGGAGCACAGAGCCCAGCCGGCAGGGCAGCTGCGGGCAGGAGCCCCGCTGGCAGAGCCCTGGCCCCCGGGCAGGCAGGGCAGGGAAGCAGGGAAGCGGCAGGTCTAGCAGGACGGGCTAGCGTGCGCCTGCGCGAGTCCCAGGAAGCTGAGTCCCTGCGGCCAGCGAGACCCCGCAGGCCGAGGGCCAGGCTCCCAGGGCAGGTGACAACCCGAAGGGGGACCTGCGGCCACGGGCCACAGCAGCAGCTGCCAAGTCGGAGCCCGAGTCCTGGGCCGCTTATCTCCCCCGCCTCCTCCCCCATGAAAACTGGTCTGAGAGGTTGTGGAGAGGGTGAGCTAGAGGCTTACAGCAGCTGACTGGAGGGGGGGGAGGGAGGGAAGCAGAAGCAGGCAAGGAGGGAGAGGAGGAAAGAGAGGGAGGAGGGGAAGAGGGAGGGAGGAATGGGAGGGAAGTGGAGCGAGGAGAGAGGAAGGAAAGAAGGTAGAG